>CM042167.1:8188144-8398857 GCA_023376005.1 Doryteuthis pealeii
AAATAAGAGGCTTTATTTTTGGAGCATCCCTCATACTTTAACATCAACCTCACCCATTGAAGTCTGTAACTGTGAAAGAGTTACAGTTGAATAAGCAACAGCATCTCGAACAAGTTTTGTTTTGATCCAGGCAGCAAATTTGCTAGGATGCCCAGACTTAGCAGAGACTCTATTGTATGGCACTTCCTCCAGTTTTCAATAACTGTTTTTACACTGCTCAAAGGCGAATCAAAGGCTTTAGCAATTTTTTAATAGCCACTTCTTTCAGTGTGCTTTTTTAATAATGCTATCTCCAACTTGTATAGGCAGTATTTTCCATTTTGTCACAAACAGCACTAACTGACTATACCAACCATAAACAAAGTGAGATTGAAAACATGTACCAAGTAGAATAAATAGTCAAATTTGTTGCTAAAATGAAATAAAAATAAAAAAAGAATTGGACCATATGACCTTTAGGCACCCCTTTTGATCTTGATTAAGAAAGGACATGTTTTTCATTTACATTCGGTTGTTTTAACAGACGATTTTTAAATTTAAAAAAAAAATTATAAAACTAACCCCTAACCCTAACCCCTAACCCTAACCCCTAACAAACAACGGTGTAAATGAAAAACATGTCCTTTCTTAATCAAGATCAAAAAGGGGTGCCTAATGGTCCAAAAAATTTACTTGGACAAAATTGTACCCTGAAGGTTAGAACATTTAGGTAAATAAACTAGAGGTCAAATTTACCTTCTGAAATAGAATGAAGTGTAAATCTTTTGCAAGTGTAATGGTTCATAAGCTGTAGATTCTTGTTAGACGAGGTCTGAGGAACAAAGCCAGACTGACCAATGCAGAAAGGCAGTGACCAGCAAAGGGACCAGTCAGGAATACATTCCTCCTGAACTAAAATACAAGTAAACTTTAACACTAATAAGACTTTGTAAATAGGAAAATTCATTAACTAAATCTTTGTAACTTGTTCATTTGATACAATTTATAATCTATACATATATAAAGGGCAGTTGTGTGTATATGCATGTCCGGCGGAAACTTCGAAAATAAAATAATTAACGACAAAGTAAATATATATACACATTAAATATCAACAGGATTTGGTTTTTGATAATAATAGAGATTTGATTTATATTTGTGATAATAATTAAAAAATAAAAATTTAAATGATAACAGCATGGATTTTTTTTTTCATTTAATATTTTAAATAGTAGACATTAACATTTCTTTTCAGAGTAGCTGGATCAATGCAAGGTCTATTTTTTTACATAAGGATTTAAATGGGGCATCCCACAACGTTTCAACTCACGATTCAGTAATAATGGATCTGCGGTACTAACTTAAAAAAATTCCCTTCTACCCAGGCGATGCCGGGTAGCTGCTGCTAGTACACATATAAAGGACAATTTTGTTACAACTCAAACTTCTTTGTTCCTTACTTATATATGTAAGTAAAAAAAGTAAAGTCAATGGGCGGCCTAAAGTCGGTATCAGCCAGTCAGCGAGGGAGTCTATCCCCTTTTCAATAGCGCTAGACCAAGGAGATTGTTTTTAGCATCTGAGGTGAGCGCCACACCTACCATCAGCTCCTTACTTTACTGCACAGATCCCTGTGCTACTCATACACTGAGTTGGCGGGGACCGGTATCGAACTAGGAACCTTGTGGTTTCTAGCTGAATGCTCTACCGACTGAGCTAACCCGCCAAAAATAAGTAATAAGGGTGTACTTATTTTTGGAATGTTACATATATATATTTTTGGTTACAAAGTTTCAATTTTGTAGAATTTGGTAATAAATGATACCTAATAATATCTGTTTTTGATTGTATAATTTTGCACTAGAAATAACAAAATTCTGTTTTCCTAAGTTTTTATTTAAAAAATTGGTAGGGCTATATTTATTTATGGGTAATACAGTATGTTATTGTGAGAACTTATAAATTAATAATAAACATTGTTAAAAGGTTCATATTTATGGCCCCCTGGTGGCCATTGCTCATACTACAAATGTAAACAAAACACAATTATTTTAATCAATAATTTAATTATATTAATTTGCAATTTTCAGATGGCAGGAAAAATGTCATGGGAAAAGTCATCACTTTGGTTTCTATCTAGGAAATTTTCAGCTAAACGTCTACTTTATATGGTTAAACAAAAAGATAAAGATTTGACACAAACTATGGATACAGTTTAACATTATTCTGTTTTAAATTTGACAGACTTTCACTTGTCACAAATTATTTATAAATGAATAGATCATAATTTGTGTGAATTTCTAAAATGAGAAATTATCATTACCGGGTGTGAAAACCCACCCAGCAAGTAAGATTTTTAAACTAGTAACACTGAACTATGTTTTTGTGATGACTTATATGTTAATAAATGCCATTGATAGGTGAATTTCTAAAATGAGAAATTATCATTACCGGGTGTGAAAACCCACCCAGCAAGTAAGATTTTAAACTAGTAACACTGAACTATGTTTTTGTGATGACTTATATGTTAATAAATGCCATTGATAGGTGAATTTCTAAAATGAGAAATTATCATTACTGAGTGTGAAAACCCACCTTGCAGGCAAGAATTTAAACTAATAACACTGAACTATGACATACAACACTCCATTTTATCCCTTACTTAGGCCTTACTAGACAGGTGGCTGGAGAGACCACCTCCGATCAATCAATCAAACCCTATGAACTATATGATTGTCCCAACCCTATTCCCCTTATGGCAAACTCCCAAACCTTTTTTATCATATTTGTGTTAGAAAGTGGTGGCTGAGAGTCTTCATGTCCTTGGTAAAAAAAAAAATTGAGTTTGAAAAAAAATTGAATATCCATCAAGAATGTATAAACCAAAATGTCTCTGACTTAAAATAACCCAACAAAAGTTGACATGCCATAAAAACCCAATCAACAATCAACCAGCCAACCAAAAAGATATAAAGATTTGACACAAAGTAAGGGTCAAATTTAGCATTATGATTACATTGTGAATTGAACCCCTCATTAAAAACTATATATGTTTTGGAATTTTCAAAAACTAATACCCTCCATCAGGCATCTACCATATTCTGAATGTGTTGCTGCCCTGGGAATGGATTTGTTGAAACCCGGCATCTTGGTAAACGCTCATAAGGTCATTAATCATCTTACCAACAGCAACCTTGAGCACCTTTTCGATCTCCATGTTTCTAACCCATGTTGGCATGTCTACAAAGTCAGAAAACAGCATAGCTCACATGACTTTCGGAAACATTTTTTCACGCTCAGAGTTGTCGAGGCATGGAATAAACTGCCTGCATCCAGTGTAGGCTGCTGAAACACTGCATCTTTCAAAGCCTCCATGCTTCCTGTAATTTGCCAACACTACACCTGATACCGCCCTCCACACACATATGCACGCATGTGCACACATACATGTATAGTATTACTGTATGCTATTCATGTTCCCTATATTGATATATTATTCTATGTACTATACATGAGACTTTGATTAGTTGTGGTGCACTTTAGCACTGCACGCAATAAATTTCCTTATTATTAATCTACTGAAAACACTCCAGAATCCTATTTTTTTTCCAAAGTTTTTGTTTGCTTCCAAAAAAGAGTTTTTGTTGGCTGGTGTTATGTCCAGTTCAAAAAAGATGTTTTTGTTTGCTTCTGTAGTTCAAAAAAGATGTTTGTTTGCTTCTGTAGTGTTATGGTCCAGTTCAAAAAAGATGTTTTTGTTGGCTTCTGTGGTGTTATGGTCCAGTTCAAAAAAGATGTTTTTGTTTTGCTTCTGTGGTGTTATGGTCCAGTTTAAAAAAGATGTTTTTGTTTGCTTCTGTGGTGTTATGGTCCAGTTCAAAAAATATATTTTTGTTGGCTCTTGGTGTTATGGTCCAGTTCAAAAAAGATGTTTTTGTTAGCTTCTGTGGGGTTATGGTCCAGTTCAAAAAAGATGTTTTTGTTGGCTTCTGTGGTGTTATGGTTCAGTTCAAAAAGATGTTTTTGTTAGCTTCTGTGGTGTTATGGTTCAGTTCAAAAAAGATGTTTTGTTGGCTTCTGTGGGTTATGGTCCAGTTCAAAAAAGATGTTTTTGTTGGCTTCTGTGGGGTTATGGTCCAGTTCAAAAAAATGTTTTTGTTTGCTTCTGTGGTGTTATGGTCCAGTTCAAAAAAAGATGTTTTGTTTGCTTCTGTGGTATTATGGTCAGTTCAAAAAATATGTTTTTGTTGGCTTCTGTGGGGTTATGGTCCAGTTCAGTTCAAAAAAGATGTTTTTGTTGGCTTCTGTGGGTTATGGTCCAGTTCAAAAAAGATGTTTTTGTTGGCTTCTGTGGGGTTATGGTCCAGTTCAAAAAAGTTTTTGTTGGCTTCTGTGGGGTTATGGTCCAGTTCAAAAAAGATGTTTTTGTTGGCTTCTGTGGTGTTATGGTCCAGTTCAAAAAAGATGTTTTTGTTTGCTTCTGTGGTATTATGGTTCAGTTCAAAAAATATGTTTTGTTGGCTTCTGTGGTGTTATGGTCCAGTTCAAAAAAGATGTTTTTGTTTGCTTCTGTAGTGTTATGGTCCAGTTCAAAAAAGATGTTTTTGTTGGCTTCTGTGGTGTTATGGTCCAGTTCAAAAAAGATGTTTTTGTTGGCTTCTGTGGTGTTATGGTCCAGTTCAAAAAAGATGTTTTTGTTTGCTTCTGTAGTGTTATGGTCCAGTTCAAAAAAGATGTTTTTGTTGGCTTCTGTGGTGTTATGGTCCAGTTCAAAAAAGATGTTTTTGTTTGCTTCTGTAGTGTTATGGTCCAGTTCAAAAATATGTTTTTGTTTGCTTCTGTTGTTATGGTCCAGTTCAAAAAGATGTTTTTGTTGGCTTCTGTGTGTTATGGTCCAGTTCAAAAAGATGTTTTTGTTAGCTTCTGTGGTGTTATGGTCAGTTCAAAAAAGTGTTTTTGTTTGCTTCTGTGGTTATGGTCCAGTTCAAAAAAATTTTTGTTGGCTTCTGTGGTGTTATGGTCCAGTTCAAAAAGATGTTTTGTTTGCTTCTGTGGTGTTATGGTCCAGTTCAAAAAAGATGTTTTTGTTTGCTTCTGTGGGTTATGGTCCAGTTCAAAAAAGATGTTTTTGTTGGCTTCTGTGGTGTTATGGTCCAGTTCAAAAAAGATTTTTTGTTAGCTTCTGTGGTGTTATGGTCCAGTTCAAAAAAGATGTTTTGTTTGCTTCTGTGGTCCAGTTCAAAAAAGATGTTTTTGTTTGCTTCTGTGGTTTATGGTCCAGTTCAAAAAAGATGTTTTGTTGCTTCTGTGTGTTATGGTCAGTTCAAAAAAGATGTTTTTGTTGGCTTCTGTGGTGTTAGGTCCAGTTCAAAAAAGATGTTTTTGTTTGCTTCTGTGGTATTATGGTCCAGTTCAAAAAAATATAAGTTCAAAAAGATGTTTTGTTTGCTTCTGTGGTGTTATGGTCCAGTTCAAAAAAGATGTTTTGTTTGCTTCTGTGGGTTATGGTCCAGTTCAAAAGATGTTTTTGTTGGCTTCTGTGGTGTTATGGTCAGTTTAAAAAGATGTTTTTGTTAGTCCAGTTCAAAAAAGATGTTTTTGTTTGCTTCTGTGGTATTATGGTCCAGTTCAAAAAATATATTTTTGTTGGCTTCTGGTGTTATGGTCCAGTTCAAAAAAGATGCTTTTGTTTGCTTCTTCTGTGTTATGGTCCAGTTCAAAAAAGATGTTTTTGTTAGCTTCTGTGGTGTTATGGTTCAGTTCAAAAAAGATGTTTTGTTGGCTTCTGTGTTATGGTCCAGTTCAAAAAAGATGTTTTTGTTGGCTTCTGTGGGTTATGGTCCAGTTAAAAAAATATGGCTTCTGTGGTGTTATGGTCCAGTTCAAAAAAGATGTTTTGTTAGCTTCTGTGGTGTTATGGTCCAGTTCAAAAAGATGTTTTTGTTTGCTTCTGTGGTGTTATGGTCCAGTTAAAAAAGATGTTTTGTTTGCTTCTGTGGTGTTATGGTCCAGTTCAAAAAAGATGTTTTTGTTGGCTTCTGTAGTGTTATGGTCCAGTTCAAAAAAGATGTTTTTGTTTGCTTCTGTGGTGTTATGGTCCAGTTCAAAAAAGATGTTTTTGTTTGCTTCTGTGGTGTTATGGTCCAGTTCAAAAAAGATGTTTTTGTTTACTTCTGTAGTGTTATGGTCCAGTTCAAATTTGTAAATCATGTGTTCCCAAATAAGACTACTTTGTACATTCTTGTGTAGCTTTCACATAACACAAGAGTGAAGCAATTGTTATATAGCCGTCCAGTCTGGTTATATATATGGTGAGAAAGTTCTATTCTTCTTATGAGGAGATGAGAGGCATTCGTTTATGTCACCTGCATAATCAAGTCTTTTCTTTCTTACTTGAGTAGATAAGCTGGTACCTTATTTCTGTTGTCTATTTCTTCATTTCTTCTAATTGGTCTTTCTTAGTTCTGGTGTGGCTTTGTGTCTTTAAAATGCTGGTCTAGCAACAACACAAGGTGTTGGAGTTTATAGCATATAATGTTTGTGTGCTAGATCCCCGCCTATACTTATAGACTGGCCAAGGTCACGTGATTGACTCTTCTAACCAATCACTGGCAGTCTAGTAGCCAGATAAGATACTTAAACCCCCCATATTTGTCATAGTTCAAATTACTCTCTTGGACGATGCACATGGGATTGCCGGGATAATAACCAATACTCACGAAGGACTTATATGATTACCAGTAACTGAGGACACTTTAGTAACCAAAGGATTCACATTGTCGATGGACCTTTTATCAAGGATTCCACCAGATAAGTGCTTCTGCTATAAGGCCAAGCAATGGCCCTTAAAAACTTAACACAACGCTTATTTTTTTAGAGATCACATTTCTTTATTCAGAACCAGTCTTCTCAAGTGCAGCGGTGTTGAAACTGGGGCATGCTTACATCACATCTCCAGTCTAACTGACTGAATAAGCTCTGAACTTTCCATTCACACAGTCAACCAGAAAGAAGCTTACTTAAAGGTTATTACCTATCAATCATCTAACCCTACAGATTTTGCATTTCAACAACTTTTGATTCAAAATCTAACTACACTAACCATTCCAAAAATAACAGTTTATCAATATACAACATTGTAAGAACTAAAAATTGTGAGAAAGAAGAAGATAATTTGGAAGATCATATAGACATGTTCTTGATGATAAATTCATTTGAATTCCAAGACCTCAAGTAAAATATCATGTCAATCTGATTTTCAAAACTTTTCTATTTCATTCTAAACAAAACTATTCATCTACAAACTGTGTAACTCATATTGTTCAACACCAAATAGAGAATGCATCAAATATTCAAGTTCTTTCTGAACTAAGTGAAAATTAAACAATTGTCTTCAGTTGCTACACATCAACAAAGTTACTTGGTTGTTAAAATAAATCTTACTTGAGTACCTCGGCTGGTACCTTATTTCTGTAGTCTGTTTTTTTCATTTCTTCTAAATGGTCAGGTTCTGTAGTCTGCTTACATCACATCTCCAGTCTAACTGACTGAATAAGCTCTGAACTTTCCGTTCCCACAGTCAACTGGAAAGAAGGTTACATAAAGGTTATTACCTATCAATCATCTAACCCTACTGATTCTGAATTTCAATGACTTATAATTCAAAATCTAAATCTACACTAACCGCCCAAAAAACAACAATTTATCAATATACAACACAATGTCAGTGCACCAACTACCACAATACAACCACAGTGGGTACCTTCCATAGCTTTACTAAAAGGAATTACGGGTTTAAAGGGGGGAACCTCTTAAATCTCCCAGTTGTAGGCAAATTGTTCGGATGATAGAAGACAAACACACAATGGAAATTTAATACATGTTGAAGAATAATCAAAGTTCCAATTACCGTCGAATTGGGATGACAAGGCAACAAACGGTTGTAACTCAATACAAACCCGAATAGTTGCAAAGTCTACTGCAGAATGACAGGGTATTTATAAAATTACACAGTATCATTCAAATCAAGCAGCCAATCAGAACTCAAGGAATGGAATCACCCAAATCCATGAATGGATCATTCTTGATTTCTGTATATACCAACTGTCTTGACACTGCTTCAGTGGACTTAGTTAGCTGCTGTTACTCAAACCCAAGCATGACTAACTGACATCAATACATGTATTGACAAATAATACAAGAACTTGTTGCAAATTTTATTGGCATTTGCTCCAGACTTATCTGTGAGGTTAAATACTGTTCGTTGGAGAAGTGGCGCCAACAGGTGTATTCTGGTCGCTGGTTGTAGAGTTATAGAGACGTTCCGTTTTGTCCGGTTCTCGTTCGCTAAGTAAAAGTAGGGGATACTATTTTAGAAGCTCTCGCGCTGGGGTAACTGTTCTTTTAAATGACGGTGGATGGGCCCTTTTCAAGTAGACTATTTAGGTCCTCAGCCTTCTGATAAGTTTGCTGTCAAAAACGGCCTTCAGAAAGTATGCTGTTAAAAATGCCTCCGTCCAGGTTGTACGGACTGTAGACAGTCAAGTCTAGGGAACGCTTATTTTTGCGACTTCCTCGGTGACTGCTCCTGATAAGTGATGAAATTTAGTTTTGGTGCCAACCATCTCTTAGTGATTCACCCTCTAGCAGCAGGGAAGATAATTCCCTATCAGATTTCCGATATTACCTGCTTCAGTTACATGGTATATGAGCCACCAACTAGCGTGTACAAAAATATTGTGAACCTTTTGTCTCACCTTCATTTTTATTCATTAATAAGAATGTATCAGCAGGATGCGACACAAATCCATTTTTTAAAGGGGCTGGGTTAGCTCAGTCGGGTAGAGAGCGTCGCTAGAAACCACAAGGTTCCTAGTTCGATACCAGCCTCGCCAACTCAGCGTATGAGTAGCACAGGGACTGTGCGGTAAAAGTAAGGAGCTGATGATAGGTGTGGCGCTCCACCTCAGATGCTAAAAACAATCTCCTTGGTCTGGCGCTATTGAAAAGGAGATAGACTCCCTCACTGACTGGCTGATACCGACTTTTAGGCCGCCCGTCGACTTTAATTAACTTACAAGTGGTTAAAATCAGACTTTTCCTTCTCCTAGATGGTTACCACACTAAGACGAAAGCCAGTTCTATTTACATTACTAGGATATAATGGATTCCTGTTTTTCCCAACAGCATTAGAGCACAAAAGTAAAATGCAAACACTTAGTCCAGGGATTGAACTCATAACTGTCCATTTCTGTGTGAATGTATCTGCCTGTATGTCTCAAATATTAGAGGTGGTGGCCTTAATACGACTTGATGCAGATAGATATACATGCACCACATATAAGAATTTCACATGGGCTAAAGTTAAATGAAACAAAAATCATCATAATCAAGAGAGAAACATTTAAAGTTAAACTGTAATCTTAGTGTAATCCTTTAAAAGTTCAAATAAAAAAAAATAAGAAAGAAATCACATTTTAGGTTTATGCTAACACAGACACACAGACACATAAACTGTTTTGTAGCACTAACTTATTCTGATCAGTGATCATCATCATCAGCTAAGCTAACAGCTACAGCACCTATATATGACTCTCTCCCACTCGTCCTATCAGTCATTGCTTCTGTAAGGTTTTCTACGGTATACAGAATCCATATACAAACTGATTGATGTAGGTTTTTTGCTGGTCAGCCTACACTCAGTGTAGGTTTCCACAGGAGAACGTCACTTATTAGTTCATCTTTGCTGAGAGCAAGAAAAATGCCCTTGTTCATTATAGTTTGTGTGATATGAGGCAAGTTGCTATTTTGTGGGGTCTGTTTCCAGGATTTGTTCAAGACAGCATGCAGCATTCTTGTGTAGTCCTATCTATCTATCTCTTTCTTCGTGTTTTGTTAGAGTCCAAGTGGTGCAGCCATACAGTAGCACTGGAACAGATACAGCTTAGAAAAATTGTTGCTTTATCTTATCATAATTGAACTTGAAATATATAGGAAACAACTTTTCCATGAATAAATTAAAGGGCTGGTTTAGCTCAGTGGGTAAGGCATCTGCTAGAAGACAGAGGTTCTGGGTTTGCCAGATCAGTGCATGAGTACACAGCTTGGGTAATCTGGATCAGTGTGGTAAGCCCGGGAGCTGACGGTAGGTATAGCTCTCCACCTCAGTCAAACTAAATCTCTCTGGTCTAGTGCTAGTGCAAATGAGATAGACTCCCCGCTGTTGGGTTGAGATTGACCATAGCAAACTCCGCTGACTTAATTTACTACTAGTCTAGGAGAGCGTGGTGGTGTCACTAGTTAGAGTCACAGGAAATGGACTCATTAACCAGAGTTCAAATCCTGGATGAAGCCACACAGTTCACAATAGCGCTGAATACCCTTGGGAAGAGTATGAATCCAACTATTCTCCCTCCAGATTTAGGTAAAATAGTAAGGAAGACTGGGCTCTTTAACCATGGCTGGCACCGGTTTGGAGAAGGAAAAATCTGAATTCAAACTTCTGAAATCTCCACTTGGGGTGGTCACTTGTAGAATAGGCTACTTAGTGATCTATTTCAATTTAATTTTATTAATTTTAAAATTTATTATGTCTTATCCTGTGGGAAACTTTTTCAAATTTTTGGACAACACTTTAAGACCATACAAAAAACATATCAGACAAAACACGAAATTTTTAAATAATTTAACATTATTAAATTCTTTTACAATACATATACGTTTTTACTTCTTGTACATCTTATCAATAAAATAAAATAAGGGTTGAATGTAAGTTGCAAATATAAATTAACTTCTAATTTTCATGCACAAGGTGTCCGAAAGTCTTTCACTCCTACATATTGTTTTAACTTTAATTATTTTTTGTTTTATAATAGAGAATATATAGTTTATTTACTAAGCTTAGCTCTGATGTGGCACAGTCCAGAAGTATGGGCGCCCAATGAGAATCGAACTCACTAACAGTCGTCTGCAATCTAGCTTGCTGACCATTACACACGTGAGGTGCCTATAATAGAGAATATATAAGTTATGTAATTATTTTACCCTTAAAAGATCTTTAAAAATTAATCTATTTCTAGAATTTCGAGTTGTAATATGCAATTATTTTTAACCTCTAAAATAAAATATGTAAGACTTTTGGACCACACTATACTTTGTAAATACTGAATTAATTTTTATCTTTTTATTATGTTTTAACGATTTTTTCTCAATTTGAAAAAAGACTGATCATGTTGTCACAGTTTAATAAAGACTGTAAGTTTAGTTGTATGATGTAAGTTTCATAGTAAGAATGACATCATCAATATTTAAAATATATAAAACAACTTAAAGATTCATTGATATGAATTTGATGGTCGTGATATTAAATATTTGCAAGGGATGTTGTTGCCGGTCTACTAATTGGAATATGTATTACATTAACACATTGCTGAAGTTTCATTGTCATATGATTTGGCCGAGGAAGGAATTTATTCATACTACAAATCCCAGTTAGGTCTGTAAATACCCAAGTTCAATTTAATAGTGACATGCAACAAGATAGTTATTATTACTAAGCTAGCTTGTTGTGGCAGAAGGCCTGAAGTAAGGGGTACTGCAGTGGAAATGCGAACCACTAATAATCGTTTGCTTGATTGTCTACTTCACTAACCAATGGTTAGTAACCAACCATTTAATACCAGGCGCTCTAAAGAAATCTAAGCATAGCTTCGGTACAAGGCCGCGAGTATGGGCGGGCATACTAGCGAGGATGAACTCACTTGTATGGTCTGACTAGACTAAGGCTCGCTAAACAATTTTTTCTAGCCGTCATCTCAATTTTTGCCCTCCTAAATTACGGTGGGTGTGTCTGAACACAGGAAAGCTGTGCGTGCGTGCGTGTGTGTGCGTGCACGCTGAAGAGGAAGAATTTTGAATGCGCCTGCAGTCAGCTGGAACACTAATATACACAGATTCTTTTCTCTTAATAAACCATGAATTCATCATCATTTTTAATATATAATGTATAGAAAAAAAGATATTTGTTTTTAATAACAGCAAAACGAATACTAAAATGTTATTTTAAAAAAGGTGATATGAGAATAGACAAATTTCAAGTATCAGATAAAAATATCTAACTTTAAAATAAACCTTTAAGGCTTAGGGCATTTAAGAAATTTTGACAATTTTCAAGTTAAAAAAAAAAATTGGTGGTAGTTTAGTATGGGATCATAGATAGTAAGTTAAAGAATTTGCACAACAAATGTTTTAAGATATATAAATTACGCCTTTTTTAGTTATATTTCCCGCATAAACAGTGTTATTTATCATTCTCAATTGTTTTCAAACACAAACAAAAAATGCTTTTTCATGATAAATCATTTCTAAGAACAGTTTGGGGGGCAAAATCTATTATTATAATTTTATTAATGATAATGAAATTAAACTTTAAAAACTAACTTAACCATTGTTTTTAAATCGTTTTCTAAAACTAAAGTCTACCTCTCTCCTTCCTATGTCCTTTTGTTAACAGTATAGGCCTAAGCAGTTGGCCGCCGTTATAGGTGTTCCTCTAGTGATGAGAGAAGAGAGAACGTTGGGGGACTGGATTCATGCCTCTGTTAAGGTTATCAACATGACCTGGTCAAATAAGCCGAAATGAACTTGAACTCCGTATGACATGTCGTTACCCACCTCCTTTTTGGAGATTTGAAGAGTAAATCCTCCGAATGTATATATATAAGTTAAAAAAAAAAATTTTTAGATTAAAAAAAATTATCAACATGAACTTCTTTTTATAAATTATAGAAATTAATTTTGACAAAACGTGGTCAGATTTCTGCCAAGATACAAAGTAGCCTTTTGGAAATTTCTAATTTGTTTTGTTTTTCGTTCATAAAAAAAATCTGTAATAAAAAAAAAAAAAATGCGAATATTATTTTATATTTATAACTTTAGAGAGATTGTTAGAATGCCTTTTAATTCGATTTTCTATAAACTAAATGTTAATAATCGCATCTGCATGCCCTTGAATAATTCTAATAAATTCATTAATTGGAAATTTGAAATTGAAAATTATTTCAAATTTATAAATAATTTTCGATTCTATACAACTAAAATATTCTAAGTCAATTTAGTATATGATACTTATAATACTTTATCAATGATAATTTTGAAACTTAGAGAAGTCAAGTAAATTAGTCCGTAATTTTTTTTTTTTCTAGAGCGGGCAAGTTGATTTTTTTCAATTCATGTTTCCCGCCCTATTAGGGAAAAAAGACAAGGACGGGGTAACGGCCAATTAGAATAAAAAAAAAAAAAGCAAAGTAAGAATATAACAGAATATGAAATATTAACTGATTATTTTAATTGTTAAAAAAATAACTCTGCTACTTAATTTATTAAAAACTCGAATTTAGAAATAAAAGTTAATAATTATTAGTGTTACCTAATAGAAAACAAAGTAATTATTAGTCCGTATCTAAAAGCAATGTTTTGTAGACAGTTGATGGAAGGGTGGGGGAAGTTGTGTTTAAAGAGTCACCACACTGCCTTTTTAAAAAAAATTATTTTTTAAAGTTTGATTGCATCAATGTAGATTAAATTTCAAATATATTCTATATCAATTTTGATTACTAACTACTGCTTATGTAACTTTTGAGTACGTAAAATATATTATGCGACATTTGTTTTCGGTGGCTTTAAAACATCGTTTTTGTTTATTTATTTTATTTTTTAAAAGTTTAATTGATTTGGTTAATAATGTAAGTACTAAATTCGAATTTAGATATTTTTCTCCGTTTTCTATTGTTTATATTTAAGACAAATATATATACATACAATCATTCGAGAATTATAGTTGTTGTGGTAGTAGTAATAGTTAAAGAGGTGGTTGTAGTAGCAGTAACATTTTCGAATTTTACATTATTAATCATGTTACATTTCGCCACCTGATGGTTGGTATTTGTTGAGACAACTATTTAGTCGACATGTATATAGGTCTATAGATCGTTAATAAACTTATTAAATAAAACCAGAAAAATACTTGACTATTAAAAAAAAAGACATCACAGCTCATCTACCTACTTTATTAATTGTAGACATGTTTTAAATATGTAAGCAAATATTAAATAAATTGACTTCACATGATGCCTGTTTGTTTAGAAATTTACCATAGATTCGGATATATTTTTTATCTGATCGACATTAAATATATATCTAATAATGTATAAATGTATATAGATATAAATATATAATATTTATTTTGATTAAATCTTAATTATGTAAAAAAAAATTATTTAGTTGTTAACTTGCGGATTTTTTAATAATCAGGATTCACACCGGAAAATATGCTTTTAAAATCATTTTGTAGTAGTTGAGAAAATTAAATCATGGCTAAAAATAGAAATAAAAACTAAACACCTTTTTTGTCAGAGCTAAGTATTAAAATAAATAAACAAAATTGAATGTTATTTATTTATTTATAAATCAACTATTTACAGTGTAAATTTTACACAGACAAACGTATCCAATTCAAAACTTTTGCTAATATCTAAATAATCTAATACTATTATTCAAGTTATAAAATAACTTTATAGTCAATTATGTATGAAAAGTGAATAATGAAATTGTAAATTTAAAAAAAAAAATTATATATGAGCTTGTCAGTCTATGACTTGGAGGAGAAAAAAAATGGGGGAAAAAAATCTCTTAACCGGTTAACGGTGACACATGACCTCGAACCAAACCGGGTAGTTAACAAAATGGCGGAATTATGTTTCGCCCAACTCATAGAGCCGGTTTTTAATAACGGAAAAACTCAAAGCATTTCTGATTATTTAAAACTACCAAAGGCTCGAATGGTTGTTTATTACCTAAAGTATTTTTTCTGTAATTTTTGTTAAACAAAACGAAGGTTTTGATAATAATAATGTTCCCTATTTTTAAGTTAGTTAGTAACTAAGGAGTACAACTGTACTGGTAGTAGTAGTAGTAGTAGTACTTGTTGGAGGGTAAATGCTGAGGCTCATTTGGTTAACACGTCACTTCACTAACCAGTTAGGATAAATAATTCTTTTAGAAGTGATCATTAACTTTGACAGCGATTTCCCATTCCAACAGGTTAATTTTAGTCAGTTTTATTCTTGCTTGGTAGAATAATATAAAGAAATAAGTTTTTTTGTACACTTCGAGATTTTAAAATCTTAAACAATACAAAACTTCTTTCTTTTCTTTTATTCAAATTTTGTTGAAAAAACAAAACAAAAAAACAAACTTTAAATTACCTTAAAAGATCAAATAAATGGTCTCTTGAGAAAAAAAAATTATTTGGAATTCTTATAGACATGTATTTTCATCGGTCTGATCATCAAATAAGATGTTTTCTTTTTTTATGGTTTTACGATTTTTTTTATGAATCCAAAATGAAATTTTTTTTCAGAAGTGTATTACGTCTAAATTATTAACTTCAGAACCATGGTTAATTATATGACTTTAAGATTAAATTTGGACAATAATTAACTTATAGCAATTTTAATATAAAATTAATTGCATTGATAAAGTTTCTAAGCTCGTGTAGATAAATTTGATATTTTTTCATGACACTTTTTAAAAGCCCAAAAATTACAAATTTCTTTATATTTCTTTACTAAATTTATATTAATATGGGCATCAGAAAACTAATAAAAATGACCTTAACTTGAGTAATACAAATATTTTTGTATTATTATTATTTCATTTTTTTTTTTGGCCGGTTTCCTTTTGAGGAAAGGAAGTTAACAGGCAGGCTTCGATACGTTAGGATGAAGATCTTAGGGATTATTTTTAATATTAAGAGTAAGAGTATGGGGGAAAAAATTAAATATATGACTGATAAATTTTATTTTTTTTAAAATTATCGTTAATAAAACTCAGCCTTTTCCTTCTCCAAGATGAGTTAGTTTGCAGTAGCGAGCCAAATAAATATTTTTAATGGACTTTTGTTTTTGTTGATCATGGGTCGTGCGCTCCTGCAATTGTGGTAAATTATTTTTGTCACTTACAACGAGTAGGATGATCTAAAACCTTTTATTTAAAAAATATTTCTTTAGCTCTTATTTATCAATTAAAAAAAAAAAATAAATAAGAGAGAGAGAGAGAGAGAGAAAAGAAAAAGATCACTGCTCAAAAAGTGTCTGTTTTTTTGTGTTATTTTTTTCCTTCCATGAACAATACCAAGTAACTAAAATTAAAATACAACCTCACACCTAGATATTTTTATACTGTTAAGCATTCACTAATTTTACGAAGGATAAGATGAGGTCTTAAAGTGAAAAATCTGTTGCATTTGTTTCAATATATGATAAGACAAGCCTGAAAAATATTTTAAGAGCTTAGACGTGTTGGTCTTTCAAATGACGAAAAGCAATTTTGCTCCTGATTAAAGGGAGGTAATAAGGGTTGCTTGCTTGTCTTTCTATTCATCAGGCAGTGTTGCACAGAGAAATTATGCCTATATTTCATGGTTAAATTTTTTCTTCTTCTTTGCAACAGCTTTAAATAGTACATCTAGTAATAAAATATATTTTCTTAAGAGAATACAATAAATTTGAAAACTATAAAAAAGTCAATATTGTTCTTTTTTGGAATAAAATTTTCTTAAAATATTTTATATTAAAAAAGTGTTTTATTGAAAAATCAAAACAATGATCAATTTATTTAAAATGTTAACAGTGAAGTAAAATATACTGTATTGCATGGTTATACTAAAATTGAAAATTATTTAATATATATTATATATACTATTGTCTAAAAAATAATGGCCAATTTTATTAAACATTTAAATGTAAAATCGGCCATTTATTTTCAAAACCTAATACGAATTACTTCGTTATTTGCGATGTTAGTCTAGATTATTAGTTTCATGTAGGAAGTTAGGAAGAGCATTATTAGATCGAAAGGTTCAACGATGTGGGGAAAATAATGATGAAAAAAAAGTAAAATATGACAAGGTACTGGAAATAAAGGTTGTTTCATTCTATTCGGTTAGGTTCTTGTATAGAACCGGAGCGGAAGTGAAGCAATCAATTTGTGTGACGGAGATGAGCGAATGTAGGCGAGGTTTTCGCAGCGGAAAAAGCCGAAAATTACCGAATGCGAGGGTTGGGCTTCCCGTGTGTTTCTGCTGTGTGAAGTCAGTTGTAGCTGGGGATTGCGGCTGAACGAGTCTCTGGCTCCTATGCCCTGCCGTCACACGACTTTAACATACAGCATTATAATATGTCTACAACCAGATTAAAGCCTTTTAACAAGAAATGTCGCTTGAAATTAATTGTCCGATGATAAAGAAACAAAAGTGGCCAGAACTCACCATAATTATCTGATGTTTGAATTGGTAAGTTATGTTTTTTGAAAATTTTTCACACACTTAGAGTCTTGTTGAAATAGTCGGATTCAACACTTTAAATATTCCGTTTTTTTTTTCTCGTTCACGTTTGATGTCTAAATTAACTATATAGGTTCATTACTTATTAATA
The DNA here is from genome assembly GCA_023376005.1 of Doryteuthis pealeii. NCBI lineage: Eukaryota > Metazoa > Mollusca > Cephalopoda > Myopsida > Loliginidae > Doryteuthis > Doryteuthis pealeii. Next base: position 8,205,616 of record CM042167.1, read on the forward strand.
CTTTTAAATGTATATTATAAACTGATGCTGTTTTCGGAATTCTTCTACATTTCTATATTTAAAAGAATCCTTTATATATTTAAGTTTAGAAAAATTTTTTTTACTGATCACAAACTGGGGGATGAGATCACAGAAGTTATAAGTACAGAGATACACGTATTTACGTTTGGATTAATTCGGTTTGATTTCTTCGGTTAAGTTTGTCTATCTTTTTATTTAAACATTTTTAAAATGTTTATCTTATTAAGCAATATGCTCCCTCTTTAAAAGAAATATATTTTAATGTATTTTAGTCTTTCTAAATTCCAAGTAAACTAATTATCTACAGTAACGTGGGGTGGCGATCATTTTGTAATTACTGTTCAATTCAGAGATTTTTTTTCGACTTTCTGTTAAACTTGAAACTGCAATAAGTTTCCTTTTTTTTTTTTTTTTTTTTTTTTTTTTTTTTTAAAAAATTTAATTTTCTTACTTCTGCAATTTCAATATTGAATTTTCCATTTAATTGTTTCTGTTTTTGATCTTTTTGCTCTGGTCGGATACTCGTTTTGTGTTCCTGCTTTTTCTTCTTTTTTTTTTTCAGATTAAATGTGCTGTTCGCTTACACTAAAAATCTTAAAATCGCTAATTTCTTTTAATAATAATAAATAAAAAAACAAACCAACAACTCTGATTACATATTTTAAGATTAATTTGCTATCAATATCCAAAATAGTTTTAAAGTCATTTTTCAATTTTTCCAATGTGTGCCAACTTTCGTCCCAGGTCAGTTCTAAGTTAGGAGAGATGGTGACTGGAGATTTTGAAGTTGATTTTAATTTGATATATATATATATATATATATAAATTGAAGTTGTATATTGGTATATTTTTTTAACGGCATACATATTATTTCTTAATATTTCAAACTTCTTAGATGGGCAGGGAAAGAAGAAAACGATTTCAACTCCGTAAAAAGTTGTAAAAGTTGTTATACGATGATGACCAAATTTAAAATTTTGAACCTTGATGATATCGAGCTTTAATACATCGTGTATATTTTGTTTGTTTGAAATTTTTAAAAACATTCATTTTTTTAGTAAAATAAAAAGATGTTGCTTTGTTTACATTGGTAATACAGTAAAATGGTGGTGTCCTATAGTCCACTCACTTTTGTAACCATTTTAGATTCTTTAAAAGTTTATTGAAATACGTTTTAGGGGTTTTACTATTCTGTAGAAGTCCTTAAATTATATTGCAATCAAGTTTTTAAGTTATTCTCTAGTTTCGATCAACCCTGATATGGTTTTTAGTAACTTAGTATGTAACGCTTAAATATTTAAAATAATAAAAGATGAAATGTTGATACCGCCAAAATTGTATTTTAAGAAAGTTTGATCTTTAATAATATTAATAATTATAGGGAAAACTTACAACAGGTAGTTTTTTTTTTTTTTAGACACGTGTTTTAGAAAGTAGTTTTGTTTTGGCATTAAAGTTTTTTAACTTATTTCCGTGTCGATTGTTGTTAGCCAAGTAAGTGTATCTAACGGCATGGCTAAATGTTAAGTTTTCTTCGTTGATGATCATCATGTATATTATTATTTGTATATTGTAATGTACTTGTGTGATAATGTGTGTATATATGTGAATGTCATTTGTATGGTTTGTCTATATCTCTCTATTACCTGTATCATTTTTTAAACCGTTACAAACCTGTTAGTAAACAGATTTATCGGAATTTAAAGCAAAACTAATTATGATTCATTTTAATGTGTGTGTGTGATATTGCAAATTAACTTGTTACTGACAGTTGAAGGAAGTTTTTTTTATTTGCTTTCATATTTTTTTTTTTTTTTTTTCGCAGTTGATTTTTTTCCCGTCTATTAATTAGTAGTACTCACCGCTTTTAATTTAAAGTTTTATAACTCTTTAAAAAAATATCCTTTCATGTTGAACGTGAACACTCATCTCTTGAATTTACTTAGTAATGTTTACATAACGGTTGTTGGGTTGTAGAATATAACGACTTGAGCGTTTCTAATAAAGCAAAAAATTAAAGAAAAATGTACCTATTTGAATTTATTTTGAGTAGATTTCACTAAATTATATTTATATATGTGTGAGTGTGACTGGTACATGGGTTGTGTGTCTTGTGCAGTTTAACTTGTTTGATTTAAGATTCTCTAATACTAGTATGTTTAGTTACTGTTTGGGATGCCTGATATTACTTTGACAACTTAAAAAAAAAATGTTAGCATGTACCTAAGAACTTAAGGTGATGACTTTTTAATATTTATCATTTGAATTGGCATGTGATGCTTTTTCCCCCTATTTCTTTCTCTTTAATTTGCTTATAGCATGGTGAGGAGTGTCATCAGTGCTGACTGATATGAAATTCCAGTATTTTTTTTTTTTTTTGTGACACATTGCTAGTGTGTGGAAGCATGTAGTGTTTGTTAGTGACAGATGGTGGAACTAGTGTTGGGAGACTCCTCATTAATTACCTCTAATTTGTGTACGTCGGACAAAAAAAAAAATTTGACTTAGTTTTTTGTTGATATCATTTTAAAAAATATGCTTAGTATTTATATGACAAGATGCTTTTTGGAAAATCTTTTCCTTAGATTCTTTTAGTGATGGGTTGATTAGTGCATGGTGTTAACAAGAGTTTTTTTTTTATGTAAATCTTTGTTTGCGACAGATAATTGCTTTTTTACATTTTATTTCCTACAATAGTAAATAAAACGTAAATTATTTTCAATGGTGTTGTGTTGGTGCCAATTTTACAGGTTGTGTGTGTGCGCGTTTCATCAATGAAACAATGTTGATTGATAAAAAAATGTAGTTAGTGTTTACTGTGATTGTTCTCTTAGTATATCTGCTAATATGTATCTATATGTAGTGCGTACTGTTCAAATTTTTTATTTATTTTTTTAATGTAGCTGTTGATATGACTTAGTCTAGAGCTACCTAACATTTATTTGAACAGTTTTTACGGTTGATATTTAGATTTAAATGTCCTCTCCCACTGAACTATTAGATTTACTGTATTTGTTTTTACTACTCGTAAATTAGTACATTTGAAAACTGAACTTTGCAGAGATTGTAGCAGTTGCACTTGTGTGAATGATTTGATTTTTTTTATGGGAGCATTTAATCTGTTTCTAATCTACTACTCCATCTAAATGCTTTTCTTGATTAAAATAATTTTGAAATATATTCAGCTGATATTTTTGAACTTAGTTTAAACGTCCTTTGAGTTTTCTAAATGCATAAAAATTTTTTGAAAAATAGTAAAATGGGGGGGGGGGGGACAAAAACTGTTGATTTTTTTTTTTCTCTAAAAGGTAGCTCATTGCCCTGTAACCTAATAATTAAAAAAGTTTAACTTTTGGTCGAAGATTTTTACTCTTATGATTATATAAAAAAAAAACAAACGTTTTTCCTCCTAAAAAAACTAATTTCTTATCGGATAACTCAATTCTAAAAATAGATTTGGATTTTTTCCCTCAAAGAAATAAAAACGCTTTAAAGATGTCATTAAATTTTGTCACAAATTTTTGATAAGTGAAGAAGAAAAAACGATTCATTAAACTTAATTGTAAAATAGTATTTATAATATAGCTGTGATTTAAAAAACAAAAAAAAAAACGTAATTATTGAAATAGACATGCATAATTCCTTAACTGATAACTTTTTTTTAAAGCTATGTTAAGTTTAGTGCAGCAATTAGTCTAGTGCTATAGAGCAATTGAATTTGTCCTATTCCAGTGAGGTCCCTTTGCTTTACGTTTTTTTTTAACAACTATAGCAACCTTTCTTTCTCTTCCCTTTTCTCTCTCTCTCATCCCTACTGTGATGAACAGTTATCACAAGACCAATGGCAAATATTACTCTGCATTAAGTGTATATACTATCATAATGCTGCTTAATGAATAAATACATCTACTAATGACTAAATATAACCATTACGCCTTTTTAAATAACGTTATCCCTCTTATCAACATTCTTATGACATCTAATTTGGTGAAAAAAAAATACCAATTTGAAACTAACTTAAAACAGGTCCCATTGAATTTATTAATTTACGATCAATCGAGTGAATTAATTCGTTTTATTAATTCTGTGTTTTAATTTCTCCAGCTAAGTTGTAATATTTTTAAGTAAACTATTTCAGAAGCTTTCAAAACTTAAATTGCAATTTGCCAGTTAGAGCTCATTTGTTTAAACTTGATTTCTAACCTTTGTTTAGCCCTTAAAAATTAAAAAAATCATCTTGTTTTTTGTGTGAAATTGATATCTATTTTAATTTCATCAGTTACAGCTTCTGATTTGCGAATATGTTGCTTTTTGTGCTTATATTTTAATATTTACTAACCTGGTTGTTGTATCAAGTTTAGGGGAAAAGTAACCAATTGTTTTATCATTACTAAGCTACTGTTATCGCTACTGTAGTGTCCCGAGCAAGTGTGTGTGTGTGTTATTAATAGAAAGGAAGCGGGGAATCATAGCTTACTCACTCTTGCTCTCCGCCTGATTTCCCCCTCCCTCTTTCAACTCTTTACTTGTCACCGAACTTCTCCCTCATCCATCTGTTTTACTCTCTCACACACACTCGCTTATTATTTCTCTTGTACAACTCCCTCCCTTTCTATTTCATTCTCTCCTCCTCATATATTCGTATCGGTTCGCCGTTTTTTTACTGTCTTGAACCGCTTTCTCCTACATAATGTACCTTAAAACAGAAGCTACAGAAAACTGATTTTTAAAATATTTTAATAATTGTAATATACATTATCAGTCTTAAAAAAAAGAAGAAAAAAAAGACGAAACTAATTTTAAATTGTAATGGTATCATCAGTTGAATCTAACTTAAGCTTGTAAATTTGTATGATCTTTTTAAAATACTAGTAAGTTTTCTGCATTATACAATTAAATCTTGATTTTTTTCTTTCTTTTAGTATTGAAATAATATTGAGAAAAATGTTGGTTCGTTTTGTGATATACATTGTCGCCAGTCTACATATTTCTTCGTGTTACTTTTCTCTCCCTGTGCGTGTGTGCGCGCACTACTGCTCTCTCTCTTTCTGTCCCCCCTCTCTCACTTCTCCTCTCCTTCCCTGGCTGTTGATGTGTTTGCCTTTGGTGGGAGGAATTTCTCTCCACCTCTCTCATTCTTTATAGACCAACTCTCACTATATTCTTCCTCTGTTCGCTGCTGCTCCTCCTCAGTTTTTCTCCTCCTCTTAACTTCAGTCCATGTACCAATACATAACCAAAGACTGTCTGTTGGGGTTCCTCCTGCTTTAGTCTTTCTATTACCTTTTCCCTTCCACCATTTTTTAAAATAAAAATCCCTCCCCCAAGTGCTTAGTAGTAACTACCACCGGCAATTGTATTACTAATATTGCTATGAATATATTTTCTTATAAAATAAATATATTTTAAAGCTAGTTTGATATCAAAATTAGTTTTTATATCGCCTAAATAATTTTAAAGAAAATATAATTACTGTAACACATAAGTTAATGTTGGATTTGTAATAAAATCGGATTGAAATATCTATTTAATATTAATTTTTTTATGTTATAAAAATGCAGTCAAAATTTAATATTTATCTTCATTAAGTGAGTTTAGTGTGACTGTTATCAGATTTAAAGGGAAAAAACGTGTCATTCTCTTTTCCCCCAGTTCACAAAAACCTGACGTTGGGTTAACATTTTTACCGTTTATTTCTAGCGCCTCTATCATTATTTTAATTTTTTTTTTCTACTTACAACTCTAATCTGTTAAAGATATTTCTCTTAAACCTAACTCCGTAAACTTTATTACCAATTTGTAACATTGGAAACTGTTTTGACTTTTTTTAAATTTGGGGAAAAAAATAATGATCAAGAAATATTTACTTTTTTTTCTTTAATTATATAAATTATATCTAGTGAGTATATGATGGAACTTGTGCGATTTAAAGTGTATGATGGAAATGTGCGTGTCTAAATTTTGTAGAGAGTTAGGTAGTCAGTTTGTTTTCTAACAGTAATACTGTTCTTTCCTAGCTAGGCCATAGCAGCAGACAGCAAATTTTCTATCTACACATTTGCCCTCTTTTTTTTCCCCCTTGTCGTCTTTTCCTCTCTTACCTTTGCAGCTCCAAGTAGAAGCAAATAGCAGCCTCCTCACATAGAAAGCTTCAAGTCTACTGCTGCTTTTTACTTCATACTGACCTAAATATTTAAGTTTACTATTGCTGCTGCTACTACTAAAGCATTTGCCTAACACAGCTGTAGTTTCTTCTATTGTTGTCACTACTACTTAGTATAAGCAGTAACCAATAAATAAAAAAATATTTCATTTTGATAATGGTCACATTAAGATTTAACTTCTTTACATCCAAAGTTCAATTTCTTATCCTTGTGTCAAAAAGCAGAAATTAATTTTTATATTCTGACCACTATTTTGTGTCATTGAACCATTTTAGAAATTGGGTAAAAGTTAGTAATAATTTCAAACAAAAGTTTCATGGATTGGGTATTTTATAAAAATGAATTCACTTAATGTTTCCTGATTTAAGACATAATCACTATAAAAGTGCATTATGTTAATTTTTCAGCTGTGACAGACGTTAAGTTTACACTAAATAAATATAATGAAAACCAATTTAAAAGTTTACAGATCGTCCATGTGTATGAAATAAGAATCTCCAGTTTGAAGGGTGAAAATGGTAAGCTATGAAAGTTTGGACAGGTCTTGACAACTTCAAAATCGGCCCCTTTTAAATATACCCCTTTTTTAATGCTTTATACTGATTAATAACAATTATACATGTATTTTTCTTTTTTTCCCTTGTTCATGTTGCTAGTTGTATCATCATTTCTGTTGATAACTTTTACTATACTTCTTAAATTACAGGACGTTTTAGTGATAAAAACTACATATATACACTTGATTGTTTTTCTCAAATGACTTGTAGATGTTTGTATTTTTTTGATGAATAACCATGCAAAAAGCCTGTGTGCGTGTATGTGTACGTATATGTTCAGTATTCATGTGATGAATTCTTGACAAAAAAGTTAATTTCTCTAATCATTTTGTATTTTTATCACATTAGGTTCCCAGAGGCTTGCTGATTTTACTAGGTGCAGGCCTCCAAAATCACATTAACATGTATATTGAATGTTTGAAAAAAAATTATGCAGTGATGGTGTGTGTGAAAAAAAATGAAATTATACTGCATTACATTATTGTGCATTACATTCAAATTTTGCTACTGTGTATGTATGGATATTCAAATATGAATGTGTTTTGGTGAAAAATCGCTTACAAAAAACAAAACAAAAAAAAATTGATTTCTTTTCAAAATTATAACTGATTAAACTTAGCAATCTTCAGGGTTGCAAGTTAAAATATGAACTTTTAATTTGTTTTTCTTGTCAGTTTTCTTAAAAAAAAAAAAAGAATCCTGTTGGCTTTGTGGTAATGACATCTGATTTTAACGCAGTATATTAATGCCATTTGTTGCTTTTTCATGCCTAGAATAGGCGTATCAGATTCATTCATGATCATTATCTAATTGTAATTAAGCCCAAATCTTTAAGACTCACTGCAATTAGTTGATGAACTTAAGATTTTCTCTTTAGGTTATAGTTTACATAAATGCAGGTTACATGAGGAATTTGGTAAAATTCCTATTCCACTTAGCCAGTTTTTACTAGTTGGATATCTTATGTAACCATAAAAAATATTATTTTTTATCTGCCTTTATGTAGATGAAATATATCGTGGAAAAATAATAACATGAATGATAACATTGGCTAAGGGTACTTAAGAGACCTTTTTTATGATTTTATCCAATGTTAATTTCTTTGCATGTGGCATATTTTCCCCAATTTTATCAAGGTTTATAGCCACGGATAACCAAAGATGTTTTATGGAACCCGCAATAACTGCTGGATGGTCTTCCTGTTGCAAATTTTGAGAGAATTTGGTGAGTTAACAGTTGAGGGTAACAAGCCTCAATATCCTGAAAGAGAATTGAACTGTAGACATAATGATCTCCAGTTCAATCCTAATGTGGTTGAACTTTTTGTTTGTACAGAGTTGAAATGTGCAAAAGGTGAATTCAGTTTAAATTATTGTGCAAGGTACTTAATGTTACATTTAAAATGGGTAAGTCTGACTTACTGTGATGTGTAGCATATATATATATATATAATGTTCCCAAGGGACTTTTTTAATCCTCTGCTTGCTTTCAATGATTGTTTTATTTGCTTGCAGCATTTTGTTGCATAAAGGTGCTGCTTTCTCTGTTGCCTGTGACAGGCTTTTGCCTTTTTCTGAACTATTAAAAAGCAGCTTTAGTTCTTTAATAAGTTTGCAGAAATGTGTTAAAATGGCTTATAAATTTCTTTTATAACCATGGCACAAAACTTCCATCTCTTCAGTTAGATGGAATTGGTGTTTAATTAAAGAAATAATGAACAAGTGTATTCTAATACCTTGGTACTTTATACACCATTTAACCATCTGTTTTGTGTAACTAAAGGATATCGAGTGAAGTATGTTTTATGAAAACATAATCACTTCTTTATCACCTGATTAGATTTTTTTTAATAACCAGCTACTTTTTGAATAGGTGACTAGTAAGGAAGCAGAAATTAGGAGCTATTTCAAAGTTGAAAGTTAAGCATTTTTAGTAAGGTTCGTTAGTGTTTTTTTTTTTTTTTTTTTTTTTTTTCTTCTAAGTTTTATAGTTTTAATAGGAATTGATATAGGAACATGAGCTTAAAAACATGGAACAGTTTTTAATTTTAAGAATTTCCTGTCTGTCTGAAGCATGTTCTTCTACATGATCTGCTTTGTTGAAACAGTATTTCGTATTGGCTCATTTTCCTTATTTGATCATCATGGCCATTTTTGAATAATATTTGAAATCTATCTAGAAGATAAGAAGACAGGAAACCTTTATAGAAGTAGATCTTCAATGAGATATATTCATGCTCAGAAGTTTTTCTATTTAAGAAACCTGTTCCAAGCTGCTGACATTTGAATCTTATTTTGATGAGAGGGTAAGTAAATAGTTTTTCATGGCTTTGGTTAAAATAGCCATTAAAATATTTGGCCAATTTTTCTTTGGCCTTTTTAGTTGTTAAAATCTGCAATTTCCAAGTGGTGTATGTACATTCAGTTTTTGGTGTTTAAGGCTTTGGTATTCATTTATGCTCATTGAGTCCGTATATGTTTGGATTTGTAAAAATCATTATTTTGAATTGATTCAAGTGGCCACATGGCATTTTCTCTCCTAAAACAGGAATTTTATATTGTACAAAAAAATTATGGTTGGAAAAAAAAAAAAAAATTTTTTTTTTTTTTTTTCCAAAGTTATTTTTACTTTAAAATATCAATATTCATATTATTGGACTTTACATTTTTGTTCCACAATTTTCAAGGTTAATTTTGAAGTATTTTGGAAGAAATGTAACATTTGATTTTTTTTTTTTTCCTTAATTTTGTCTATCAAAAACCACCCCAAATATCAAATTCTTTTAGGAGAAAAAAAAAAAATACTCAGTCCAAATAATCTTAGATTATAGATTAGTTGTGAAACTGGAAAGATATGATTTCATTATATTATGTTGATATTTTGGATGGTATTTGAGTGTTACAATAAAAGGTATTGATTTTGGGCAGAGATGGTTTAATCCAATTATGTGAATATTGAGTATGCGTTTTATCATATCCCAGGTTTTGGAATGCTGATCACTTGTCGGTTAATGAAGAAATGCGAAGTTTATACTTGTAAAAGGGTTTGGTGATGATGATGATATTGAACACTTGAAGGATGCTAAAATGGTGTTTGTTTTTCTGGTTTTGTATTGTGTGATTGATGGTTGTTTCCTGGAATGCAAACCTGCCATGTGTGATTTTTCTTTATAGCGTGGAGATCACTGCGCCGTTATCGCAGTTAGGCTGTGGAGACCATGCCGTGTACAGACTGTTTGTCCCGGGCCTCTTGGGCTCGGCACGAAAAGCTCTCACCCAAGGTGTACCTCGCTTGACTGTGGTTAGATGTGGTACCGGATCAAACCGCGACCAGCATGGATACTCTTCTGGTTAAGGCACACCAATAGGGGTATACATGATGGTGCAGGGTTAGTACATGACTGTTTTGATAGTGTATATATATATATAAATATGTATATATACAATATAAATTTTAGTTAGTGTATGTTGGTAAGTATGTGTGTGTTGGTGAGAGGAGAAAGCTTGGGTTTGAAAATGCATTAAAATGTAAAGAATCTGTGACTAGAGTGAGAAGTTTGTAAACATTTATACAGTATTAGGCATTTAAACATCTTTTTTTTATTTTTTTTTATATTACAAAAACTTAATGAAACAAGAAATACCCCCACCAATTCATCAAATTTTATAAATCAAGTGAGAACAATTTGACTGAAAGGATTTAATGTTTTTTTTTTCCCCCCAAGGCATAAGTTTTAATCTTAATTTGTAGTAATTAAATCAAATTATTTGTAGTATATAACATTAACAGTGAAGTGAATAAGTTAGTATATTTTTGTGTGTATAGCGATTTTAAAATTTTCAATTTGCTAAAATTTAACTATAAATAATCTACAAAATATTCTTAATGTTTTTGGCACTGTTAAATTGTTTCTGCCTTTTTATTTTAATTTTTAAAAAAATCTATTGAATTTGACATTCTTGGTTGCAATTTTGTTCACATCTTGAAAAAATTGTTACAAAATTTGAAAATTTATATTAAATCAGTAATTCATTCTTAATGAATGGTCAATATTATTAAATAAATGAGTACTTGGTTTGTCTAAAATATTAGGTTTATGAAAAAGGACTAAGTTTATGCATAAAGATATCTTCAGTGTTATAACACTATATAATTTTCTGATTTTGTATATGCAAACTAGATTTAACTAAATAATTAACTTTTGTAGAATTCAAATTAAATCTGTTTAGCTTTAAGGAATCTAGCTTAATTTTTATATTTGATGAGTTCTTAAAAAGAAAGTTCTGGATGGATATATATATATATATATATATATATATATATATATATATATATATATATATATATATATATATATATATATATTTATATATTAAATCTTTTATTGTTCATGTTCAAACATTGACCAATAATTGAACCAGATGCTTTGTTGAATTTAAGTTTAAATATTTTTAATACTAAATTTTTGAGTAATTTTCTAAAGTTTGAGTTGAAGTGTTGACATTCCAAAAGTCTTTAGTTGGACATATATATAAGGTTTGAAAATATTTATCAGCAAGTGATGTAGGCAAATAAATTATATATTACATTTTAGAATATGCGAACAAGTGGTTTTACAATTTTTCAAGTCTATTTTTTTTATTGTATTCTTGTATCCCTTTGGCGATTCATTTCAATTTCAGCCTGGTTCTGATAATTTGGTATTAAGATATTTTCAATAGATTAAAAAACAAAACGCTAGTTCACTGGGTATTTAATACCAAAAGTAGTAAAGGGATTGAATCACGGCATTGCAAAAATCTTTAAATGAAAACAAGGATTGTTTCCCCTGTAAAATGCACTTGCTGAATCTAAGGGACATAACTTTTGCAATTGGTTTTAGTACTATTGGTTAATTATCTATGGTTGGCTTGTGAAAAAGTAGACTTCTAAAATAATTTCAAGATCTCCGGTAAAATTCACTGCTTGTAATTATCACTTGTAACATTTTATTTCATAAGTTATCTGACTAAAAAAAAAAAATTTCATAATTGTGAAAAATCGAGAACCTAAAATTTATTAAAATTATCAATCTATATTTGAGTAGTGCTTTTTTAAAAATGTCTTTGCTCTTTTAATCTCACTTGTTTCTCCTTTCAAGAGTTAATCTTTAATTTCAAACCATAAATAACAGTTTAACAATTATATTTTTTTTCTTTAATATCTCAAATGATGCATGTGTAAATCAAATCGAGAAAAAAAAATCAATTTATATATATATTATGTAAAATATGATTTTTTCTCTCTTAAACTCTAGAATGTTTTTACTCAAAATTATGTTGGAATGATTTTTTTTAAAAAATTGCGTTGAAATCTAGGCCCAAGTTTTCTGGTGATAGTTTAAAATAACTAATGGTCTTGTTTTGATCTGCCTGTTATAAACAATGTTCATATTAAGTGAGAGAAACATATGTTTTGTTTGATTTCAACAAGGGTTGATTAGTCAATTAAGATATATATTTCCTAGCTGTAATACAAGGCCATATTTGTATCTCGCATTGAGGAACGAACACACACATAAAACTATTATGTTAAACATTGTTAAATATTGCTTATTATATTGCTCTAATTGATCATGGCTCTTTTGATAGCATTGGTAATAAAAAAAAATATAAATTTAAAAAAAAATTGATTTGATGACTTTAGAGGAAGCTGTAAATTAAATATGGACATGAAGATTTGCAAAAAAAGAAAAAAAGAAAGAAACCCATTAACACATTTTAATAAATTTAAAAAGCCAATAAAAGGAAGTGATAAGGTACATTTATCAAGACTTTAACAAATTTTACATTTTAAGATCAGTTACCTTTTAGTTTTTTTTTTTTTTTTTTTCTTTGAGGAATTTAAAATTTGTTTTAGAACTCATAGAAATGAATATTTCAAGCTAATATTATTGAGAAAAAGTAATTAACTCTTTTAATGTATTAAGATGCATTAAGAAACAATCTCAAAATTAGATAGTAGTAGTAAGAGTAAATCGAGGAGATATTTATTAAAAGTTGGGATTGAACTGAGTTTGTTGCTAGTTTATCCAAGTCCATTATGGCAAAAAAACATGAGACTGGCTCTTTATTAATTTTGGTAATTATATCGATGTAATTTGCCAGATAAGTAGAAGGGAATTTTTTGATTGCTAAAAATTGTCAAAATATCTTCCTTTTATAATAATCTTATATATATATATATATATATATATATATATATATATATATATATAATGTGTGAAGAAAGGAAGTGAATCGGACGGTATGTAATATATCAAGAAAAATAAAAAAACACAGGTTCAAATGGGCTACGTGGTGAGTCCTCCGGCCGACGCTGCAGTGCCTCGATCCATCAATTAGATCATCTTCAGGGCATAAGATAAGAAATTATTTATCACAGAATAATGAGAAAAGCGAGTGGTAATCCTTGTCATTCAGTCTGTTTATATATATATATATATATATATATATATATATATATATATATATATATAATTGGAATTTCTTGTAAGAAAATTTTATTACAATTTGAAAAAAGTTAGTATGTTAGATTTTTTTTTTTTTTTTTTTTTTTTTTTTTAAGTGTAGAAGTCTGAAATAAACCAAAACAAATGAGTTGTATGACTTTCCAAAAAGTGGGGGGAAAAAATTGTAAATAATGTAAGATCTTAATTTTTTAACCTGTACTTTTTGCTAATTTCATGTCCATATCTAATGTCAATGAAAACTGACATGATCATTCATAAAATATGAATCACATATTTAAAATATGTTCAACTTTAAATTGTTTCCACAATGTTGTACAATTTGTATAGAAGTAAATTTCAGTAAAACCTTAATATCTTGTTATTATGAACATGTTTTTGATTTAAAAAAAAAAAAAAAAAAAAAAATCTTGAATTACATGTTTGTATTCTTATTTCTAATATTTATTTCTTTTTTTCATAATAGGTTGTGATATGCAGCTAGATACGATGGGAATGAAAAGGAAATTTGACGACTTTGAATCTTGCATTGATTTTCAGTGCTATGGCAAGCAACGCCAGTCTATTTTGAACATCACAATGCAAAAGCTCTGTACTATCCCTGAGCGACGTGTTGAACCATCACTCTACCGAAATGTGCTCATTCGCAACACCCTGAAACATATTGAGCAGGAACTCCATGATGAAGGCATTGCAATACCAATGCTTCCTTCAATGGACCCAAATTTTTCATATCATAATATGGAATCTAATGACTGCTTCCTAGACCATCTACCTGCAGATTCTGCAGACTCTATGGACAAAGGAGTCCATCATGATATAGTTAACAGCATTACAGGCCTCCGACCACTAGACTACACAAGTCCAGAACCTATGGAACTAAATGAAGCTGGTGATGATAGTAATAATGAAAATAATGACAACACTATGTCAAACGTACGACTTGTTGATGTGGATAACTCTTCGTCTTCAGTTATCCCCATGATGTGTTCTCTTGATCGATTATCGACTTTTGAGGGAAGTGTGAGCATAGCTCCGATCCCAAATTCATCTAGTCCGAAAACAGATGACATTTTTGGTGATATTGATCTCTCACCATTTGACTTTGATTTTGCTGCCCTGGCCAACCCGAGCAGTAAACTTACACCTCTCAGTGCCGAAGAGGTTTTGCATACATTTCCTGGGGTTGGCAATTCGTTGTCTACAGCCCCAGCATCGGCTACGGCCGAGCCTTCCACTTACACATCACTTATTAATACTCAATGCAGTTCGTATTGTCGAACGGACGTTCTTGAAGACTTGGACAACATAATGCAAATATTGATTGAAATTTGAGAAAACTGACTCTATTAAAAAACAAATTAAAATCTATTAGCACATACAAGAAGAAAAACAGATTTTTTCCTTTCTAATTTTAAGGAAAACAAACTTTTTATTGATGCACCCGCCAATTTTTTTTTTTTTTTTTTTTTTCTTTTTTTTTTTTTTTAATTATTATTGGGTGATTTATAATGTTCACTTTTTTCTCCTAAATCAAGACCAGATATGACACCACTATACTGCTATTTATTTTGAATTTTTCTCTTATCAAGTTTTTCTCAGTCTTCAGTTCCAGCATAAAATTGAGCTGTTTGATTGCTTATCCTGTTTACTGATTCTTTGCTACATCAGTTCTTTATTTATGAAATATATTGAGAAAAATGACTATTACTACATTTAAGCTAAACATAATCATTTGAGAACCGAAATAGAACTTATTTCATGTTATGATGGTCATTTATTTATTTTGTTTGTTCATATTTATTTTAGTGTAGCAAGTTCATAAAAAGGCAAGAGAAATTATTCATCAATTCCCCACCTCTATTCCCACCCAACTTCTTTCATCCCATTATTTGTTAAAAAAAAATCATGTAATATTGATAATGAAAAACTGAACTTGTGATTTTTAAAAATAATTTTTTTAAAGAGAAAAGGGAATTCCTTTTTGCATATATTCACCTTCATTCAAATCCAGAAAAACTTCAATTTTTTCTAAATATATTAACACTTGTCATTCCACCAACAGAAAAATGGATTTGAAGAAATTTTTTTTTTTTAAATTTTTTTTTTTTATAATTGTCCCTACACTCCAACTAATTAATATGAAATTGATTCAAATCTGTTAACCATGTGCATATAAATATGCACTTTCATTGGGCCCTAAAGTTGGTACAAGTGTAGAAACAATGCTATGGAATGTTTTATGGAGAAAAAAAAAGAGACAAATAATGAAAATGGTGCCGTAACTGGCCTTGACTATTTATTACAACTTAATAATTGACCTTAAAAACAAAAATTCTGTAAACTTTTTTAACAAGATGGAAAAAAAAATCAATCTTCAGAAATTTTTTTTTGAAAAAAAATTTTTTTTTTTTAAGAATATGGAGAAAAAAATCAAATAAGTCAGACATGCAAACCTAAACATATTTTATATATTCTTTGAATGGCAGCAATTAGAATAATATATGTGGAATTTTGGTCAAAGTACCAACATTTCATGTATGTTATTTGAGCCATTGATTTTTTTTTTAAATTCTGTATTACAAGTGGGAAAAATATAACAATTTTTTAAAAATCTATACTGAACATGTTACTACAACATCAGTAGGAATGTTGCTGTGATATACTTGTCATTCGTTTTGAATTTTAAAATTCTATTCCATATGCTAAAGGCATAAACTGAAGAATTAAGATTTTAAAAAAATATTTTAAAAAAAAAAATTAAAAAAGACAAAAAAAAAAGAGAAGACAAATGAGAAGAAAATCAAGACATTCATACAGGAAAAAAAGGGTCCGATATACCCAGTTAGTGCCTTGGCTGGAACAGTTTTTTTCCTTCTCTTCCCCCCTCCCCCCTTTCCGGTCCCCCCTTCTTTATGCTCATCTTTGGTATGAAGAAAAGAAAAACCTCCACTCATTCCTTGAAGAAAAAAAGATCCCCAAAAAATCTTGATTAAAATGCCACATTTCAAAAGGGAAGAAGAGTTTCTTGTGATAACCAACTGCCAACGAGCATTTACAAGTTAAAAATGATTCTGCAACAAAAATATCAAATGAAATGATAAAATTCCATAACAAAAAACCCTCATTTGGTTGGTAGAGATTAAGGAGTCAAAGGCTTATTAACACAGTTGCCTATTTTTGGGCGTGTTAAAAACAAAGATGATATTACAAATTCTCAAGTGTTTCTTGTTGCCTTCTTGAGACTTTGTGGTTAATATTTTAAAACAATTTTCTCCTCATTGTGTCTTTATCCAAGAGGTTAACCCATCTTTGACTTTCAACCCCTTCCAAATTACATTTTCTAGTTATCTTTTAAGGTAACCATTTCACTTTACAGACCCAAATCATACTATTTAAAAAAAAACAAAAAACAAATTTCCAAATCGGTATTCCTCTTATTAAAACTAACCATTCTAAAAGGGTTCTACATATGCTTCAAAATGTCCTTTCCATTTGATAATGGTGTTTATTCATATATAGCAATCATTTCTGATGAATGAAATCAGAACTTGGACTGAATTTTAGTCTAGTACCTTAGGGACCAATTTGGTTCTCAAACTGTCATTTGACTACAGTTTTAATCTTCTTCCTGTTATTTGCTCGTCAGTAAAATAAATTATGAAGTCCCAGGTCATTTTAAGTCACCCTCCCAGTTTGAAGGGGGAGGGGGAAATCTCATTTTGAATGTGTTTCAAGTAAGATGTTTATCACTTACTTGAATTAGTTTATTAGGATCTACTACTGTTGCTAATCATTACATGCATGCAAATGTGTGAATATGTACATTTATGTATGTAAATCTATAGTAGATGTGTTGATCCTTTAAAATTTCAGCACTGTCAAAAATTATGGTTGGGTGAAATCAGATTCCCCCACCACCCCCTTTTATAAAATTCATAGCTTTTGTCTTCTTCATGAGCACTTTTTTTTTTTTTTTTTTTTTTTTTATTGCTCTCTTCTTGCTTTTTTATGTCTTGAGGTGACTTATCAGGGATTGCTCATATATTTTTCTGTGTTAAAAAATTATATATATTAAAAAAAAATTCAACTTTTAACTAAAATACAATTTAAAAGGCTACAAAAAGGTCAAAATAAGTGTTTCTAATTTTTATAAATTCCTTCTCAACAAAAATTCTCAATCTGTCAAATATCTAGTTATAAAATTGTCTTGCAAAAACTTACCCATATGAAAGTGTATGCATGTATGTGTGCATGTGTAATGTATACACATGTATTATATACATACAAAACATACACACAAGCCATAAACTACCATCCTTTTGGTTGCTAGCACCAGTGTACACCTGTGCTTTGTTGCCCCTTTTTCTCAAATGTATTGTCTATCTTGTTTTTCTCAGTGTGAGAAATGGGCCAATTTTAAATTGTCAATTTCCCCTTGGTTATGGGCAGAACATTTTGCTGTTTATTTATCTTTACTCTTACCATCACCACCACCACCACCATTCCCTGATGCTATTTTTAGTATTATGAACTTATTAGTTACATTGCAAAATTTGAAATATTTTTTAAGAATTTTGTTTTATTTTGACTTTATTTACGTCAAAGGTGATAAACTATTTACTAACAGCTATTAAAAAAAAATGATAATAGTATGAAAAATCCTCAAAGATCTGAGGTTTTTAAAAATTGATATCCTAAGCAGTAAATCTAAAATAAATTCTATTGAGTTGCTCTTAATTGTTACAGTTATTAGCTTTTGAGAACATTTATTATTCTAAATACATTTGGAAACCAACAAAAAAAAAAAAACACATACACACACACCTAGGGTTCCCCTAGTATTGTTTTAAATATTAAAATCAAAATTGGAATTTTTTCATGCTGCCCACATTGTTATTTTTTCTTTTAAATCAATGTTGAG
Source organism: Doryteuthis pealeii (assembly GCA_023376005.1). Classification (NCBI taxonomy): domain Eukaryota; kingdom Metazoa; phylum Mollusca; class Cephalopoda; order Myopsida; family Loliginidae; genus Doryteuthis; species Doryteuthis pealeii. Next base: position 8,223,790 of record CM042167.1, read on the forward strand.
CCAGGTTTAAAGTACAGTTAACCTAAAATAAATGTTTTACTGTTTCCTATTTCCAACCCCTGCAGTTAAAGAGACCCTATTTGTCATTCACAATTTCAACCCTCCCTCTTAATTCCCCATCCTCTTATTTTCATTTTTTCAAATTATGTCATCCAAAGATGAGCTTTTGGTTCTTTTATTTATTTAAAAAAAAGGAAAAACTATAATTAAAAACCAGACAAAAAATAACCCAACAAAAATAAAACTTTAATAAAAAAAATAATAAAAAAGCATATATATGTATGATATATAACATATATATAATATATATATATAATTATAAAAAGAAGCAATATGTCCATTTTTACAAAGGTACAGAAAGGCGTTGATTTAAAGAAAAAAATTAAAAAGATCTATTAAAAAAAAAAAAAGTTGATATTAGTGTAAATTTTAATTGCAGACTGTTCTGTCTCCCCTTCCCTTAATGTCCCTGTCCCCCATCATCGACTCTACCTTCTGGGAAATCACACTGTGACTCTTAATGTCTTTATTACCATCATAAACCTCTTTCTTTTCTGGTAACTTAGGGGAGTAAAGATGATGTGCTGTTTTGTTTGTCTTTCTTGCTAACAAGAATGAGATAGCCTGTCAGCCAGCAGTTACAAAAATTTTTTTTTTTTAATATATATAAAACTTCCGGAAACAATTGTCTGTTTGTCTCTTTGGATATAAAAGATGTTGAGGCATTTGATATGTGTTCTTGTATTGTAAATTTAAGCTGTAAATTATATGCAGTGTATTCTTTAAAAAATATGTGCATACATCATACATAACTTCATACACAAAGCTGGAAATTCGTTCATCTTTGATGCTGTTTTTTTTTTTTTTTTTTTTTTTTTAAATATAAATATATACATATATATAAATATATATGTATACCGACAGCTTAATTTGCCAAAAATGTTTTTTCTTTAAATAAATTTTTAAAAAAAGCTGTTAAATATGACCTACCTTTTTAGATTATGGTCAGTTACAAATTCATCAGAATGTAGCATTTTGACAACCTTATTTACTTATAACAAGGCCTTTTCAGAAGTATTGAACTTTTCTCTCTCTTGCCATTGGCCAAAAAGTAAAAGCATCTAAACAGCTAATAAATGTCTTTATACTTTGAAAATTTATTATGAATATAGTCTATTGAAAAAGCATCAGTATCTATTTGGGACAATGAGAACTTAATAAAAATTGAGTTCTGTGCTTCTTGAAAAAAAAAAAATCCATATTAGCCTTTGCATTAATAAATGAGGTGTATATGCTACTAATTCTGATGAAAAGTTATAAGTTTTTTTTTTTTTTTTTTTTTATAAAATGAAGCCCCAAAAATGTCCTTGACTATCCGGTGTTTCTTGCAATTGAGCCAACTGAGACTGTTAACTTTTTTTTTTTTTTTTAATTGCCCAGCCCGCTCCCACCCCCACCACAAAAGAAAAAGGGAATAAAAATTTACAAGGAAAATGTATTGACTTTTTCATTTTTTTTTTTTTCTTTCTTTTTTAAACAAAAAGTTCGAACCGGTGGATTGAACTGCCTTAAAGGATCATACAATTAAAATTTCACACCCAGCATCGCTGACCACCTATTTTGTTTTATTTGAAAATGAAAAATGTCCTGAAATTTGAGGAAAAAAATGAGACTTAAATCAGTAAAATAATTTTTGTTAAACTGAATTCTTTTTGCAAAAATTAATTTCATTTGCACGCCCACCATACATTAAAATGAAGAGGAAAGAAAGAAAAAAAAAAAAAAACGGAATCAATTTTAGCTGTTGATGTAGAAATATCAACTGCCTTTGACTTTCCAGTCCCAAGTGGATGAACAAAATTACCGAAATTTGAACATTGTAATACAAATAAATTTAAGAGGGAAAAATTAGAAAATTATTGATGAATGCTATACATTTTTTTTCCTACTATTGTCCACTTCTGATAGGCATTTTTAAAATCAAATTTAATCAATGTTTGATTCATTTGTCTTAAATCTCCAATGTTTTGGCAACATTTATAAAAGAAAAAAAAAGCTGTGATTATGAAAATTTCTGTATACAAATGCTTAATTCCACTTCTGATTCATCTACCTACTACATTGTTTGCATTTTCATAATCTTGGCTTTTAATTTTAAAACTTTTTTGTATACCAATTCCAATCCCTTAAAAAAAAAAAAATGATCTGTTCTCTGACTTTTATTCTGTCAGTCAATTTGGTCTGTTTGTATAAACCACTTAGACTGAAATGGTTTCAAGAGCAGAATAAAAGGGTTGGGCAAAAGTTATCTAAAATCTTTTTTCTTTTTTTTCCTAATTAAAATCCATTCAAGGGGCTTAATTTGATGGCTTATATATATATATATATAATATATATATATATATATATAAATATAAACAAAAGAAATTAATCTTGTTGATCTTGTTCTGAAAATGTTTTCGCAAAGCTTTTTTTTTTTTTTTTTTTTTTTTTTAAATTTGAAAAAAAATTTTTTGTAATATGTACATGCCAAATATGTGCAAACTTTGTGGAGGTAAACAAAAACAACAAATGACCAGACAAATTTTTTTTCCCTTTCTAAAAATGTACACTGCATCCCCTTCCCCTTAATTTATTTCACTTTATATCCCCACTCCTTTTAAAATCAAGGGTCTGGGGGATTAAATGCTTTCATTGTTATAAAAAACAAAACAGATGTATATGTATCAAATTTTTTGATGAAAGAAATCCCCATCCCCTCCGGAAAATATGATGAATCAAACAATACTGGTTGGTATGTAAGGTTACATATGATGAAAAAAAAAAAAAATACCAATTTCCCACCTCGTTTCTGAGTTCACCTTCTCTCATTCACATGGTGTGATTTTGTAAAAGATGTTTTTTTTTTTTTTTTTTTTTTTTTTTTTTTGAAGAGTGCCGCAGTTTGTCATTGCAGTTTCCTCACTCATGCAAAAAGTTTCTTAAAACTTTCCTAGACCAACTTGCATGCACAATTAATCTATCCATTGCTTATTTATATAAGCAATGTTTGTCTATATTAAGCTTTTGTTTAATAAAACAAAGAAACAAAAACAAAAACAAAAAAAACAGCAGCAAAAGACAAACAACAACAATTGTATCAGCTTTGATTTGCTGCTTGTATAAATTGTATGTATGAGAGTGCAGCCCTGTGCAAGAGTGTGGAATTTTTCTGAAATGCAAACTTGCTTAGTGATTGTGATATGTTAGATATTTTGCTCAAATGTACCTGGGACACTTCCTTCTGAAGCCTTTAAAAAAAAAAAAAAAAAGGTTCGTTGGGTTAACAGTGCTTAATTAACCTGTTGCAATTAAATTGCCTGTGATTATTGTGATCCAAAAAATTGCATTCTTAATGATATTTTTTATTTCTATTTGAATTGTTAATTTATTGTAACCATTGGTCTTCCTCACCCACTAAAAGGTTTTAGTGTTCAAAAAGAATTTTAAGAAAAATATCAGTTTAAAAAAAAAAAGAAAAAAACATTCTGTGAAAATATATTGAAATTTATATAAAGATAGAAAAAGAAACAAAACAAAAAAAACTTTTTATCTCTTATGTAAATTGTACAGCTCAATATCCTTTCAGCTGAGATTGTTAAATCAGTGATACATGTTTAGAAAACTCGGCTCTGATTTCAACAACTAAAAAAAATTTGAAAAATAACCATGATGAGATGTCCTAATATATATTTTCAACTTAAAAACAAAAAATAACTAGTTTAAGACATTCTGGTTATCCCAAGTTTAAAATAGTCATTGTTAATCATGTTAATCTATACTTTCCTTTGATAGCCATTTTGAGCCAGTTGATACCATTTCTTTTTTTTTTTCTCCCTCTTCTCATTCTTATGTCATGACCTTGGTACATTTGATCAATCATCTAAGCAGAAGGGCTTGAAAATAAGAGGAATGACTTGAATGTTTGTACATAATGGTTGTGTATGAAATACAAAATTTCCATGAAACATTGTAAATAGGTTTATTTTGTTATAATATAAATATATATATAAATATATATATATATAAATAAATATCATATTTAACCAAGAAATTGTATTTAGGCAACATCAAAATGTTCCTCTCCTGATTAACTGTATATAGTCCCTTTATAACTTGATTCTTTTCTTCAACTCTTCTATTTGTCTTTATTCTTTTCACCTTTCTTTCCTCTCTCTCTCCTCAAACTAATTCTATCTGCTACTTCTGCCTTAATTTTCCTACTTTTGTATATGGCATATTGTTGGCGGCGTCACAACTTGTAGATTTTTATTCTACATCCTCCCCACTTCATTGTATAAAGACAAAATGCAAACACTCTTTCAAAAAAATCTTTCTGATTGCTATATCAACTAGCAAAGAGCTATCACAGTCTTGTCAATTTGTTGGTTTTTTAAATTTTTTTTATTACTATTTCTCAGTTTTCTGAAATTCTTATAGATTTTATTTTTGCTATTTCTTTCTTTTTTTTTTCTCTTAATTATATGGATAAACTTAAAAATACAAATAAGGTTAACATTGAATTAATTTTTCTTTGTTTAAATGGAGTAAATTTGTTACATTGTTATAACTTTAATTTAAAAATTTTTTTTTTTTTAAATAAAACTTTACTATCTTACAAGACTCACAATGAGACTTGATGTCTTTTTTAATAAATTGATACAAAACTAGTAATCTTATTATAAAGATAATAAAATAGTCTAAAAAAAATATTCCATTAAGAAATATTACATCAGCTATTAAAAATTTATAATTGGCTTCAGTTAGATTCTTTAAAGAAATTATTTTTAAAAGGGGAATTTGTTGAATTGAAGTTTTTTTTTTTTTGTAATCTATTTGAATGTTTGGTGGAATTTTTTTTTTTTTTTTTTTTTGTTTGTTGAGTTTTCAGTTACATTTTCTCATTTGAATTTTAAGGAGGAAAAACAAAAAAAACTGTGATAGCTCACTTTCCCGTCTCCTGCTCTTCCTATCACCACAACTTTTCTTCCAATTCTTTTGTCTATCAGAACACAATAGTTAAAAACTAGCTGATGCCTCCCACCCCACTCCCCCAACGAACCAACATCTTGTTTGTTATTTGCGGCTGTCCATGTTCAGTTTGTCTCCCTAATTTCGTCCGAACAACTGATCGTCTATTAAGTTTGTTTATTGGGTAAAGGGATTATTTCCCTCATTATCCCAATTCCTCGTAAAAAATTTAAAAAAATTAAAAAAACAAAAATTAAAGTCTTGTGGGTTTCCCGGCAACTGTTTCCATTTGAACCCATTTTGATTGGAGAAAAAAAAAAGTGTTTTTGTTGTATGTTTTTTTTTTTTTTTTTTTTTCTCTCCATTTTATTTAAAATTGATAAATTTTGTTTTTAGTAATATAAAAATTTTAAAAAATCTTCCCCTGCTTTCTTGTTTCTTTAAACTTTTGGAACTGTATATTTAAGTTATCAGCTAAATGCTCATTTATATTTTTCTTATAAACATTTAAATTTAAAGAATTTTAACCCCCCTCCCCAAACCCTTTGGTATGGCAGGGAAGATGTTGCGGAATAAAAAAGAGAAAGAGACTTTAAAAGAAGAAAGAAAAAAAAAACGCAAAGAAAATCTAGTGCCTTTAATTAATTGGGCTTATTTTAAACAAAGAAAAACAAAAACAAAAAACCTTAATTATTGCATATAGGCACCCTTCCTTCTCCCTCTCCAAATTCCAAGGATTATGTCTGAAACTAATATTAATCTATTGTTTTATATTTTCTAAAAAAATATATTTCTTTTCAATCTCTGCTCCCCATTCCCCAACAAACAGCCTAATCTTGATTTATAAAATATTAAAAAAAAAAAAAAAAAAAAAAAAAAAAATGAAGGGTAAAAATATTTTCACTTAAAGCTTTATAGTAGACAGATTTTTTGAACACTTTTCATCGCCCCTCATCACTGGAAATGATCCGAAAATAGATAAGATTTACACACAGCAGTCAGGTACAAATCCTTGCTACCAACTGATTGTTGAATAATTTTCTGCAAGTGGATTTAAAAAAAAAAAAAAAGTACCTGACCGTAATATTTTGAAGAAAGGAAAAAAAAAGGAAAATTTATTTACCGTCCGACTAATGCCACAATGCCATTAATTTTCCTTTTAAAGAATGCACAACTCCAAAGTATCTTTATTGTATTTTAACTATGTGCGCCTTCAGAGATTCTGGGCCAGCATTTTAATGTTGAAATACAAACTAAACTCCCATGTGCAATAAACGGATCTAAAGTCTCTTAAAATCATAACTGTCGCACATTTAAAGGAGAAATGATTAATTTTTAGATTGCTATTTCAACTTTTTGCATCGTGAATACTTTTTTTTTTTTTTTTTTTTTTTTTTAAATAGACTCGTTCTGATGTCTTAAAAATCAAAAACTGAAAAAATTCTATATTAAACTTAATTTTTTTTATTAATTTAAAAAAAAAAAAAAAAATTTTTTTTAATAGATTTAAAACTTAGTTTTTGGCATTGACTGCCCTAACTTTGTTTACCGTGTAAGCCTGAAAACATTTCCTCTTTGACGATTTACAACATATACATACATACATAAATACATACATACACTTATCTGTGTATTAAACTTAAATCTCCTTTCTCTTTTACTATTTAAAAGCACTGAATCTAATCACTCAAGGGTTGTTTAATGGAAACAGTTGTTATCTCCCCCTGAACAATTTATACTGACTGGGTTCAAAGACCTTGTTGGCATCCAGATAACTTTGAACTCTAGTCTACCTGATGTAGTACATGTTGCTGATCTCTGTCTTCTTAATAAACACTATCTGACTTATTACAAAAACTTGACTTTGTTTTCTTTTATTTTGTTTTATATGTATTTTTGCTTGCTTTGATTTTATTTCCATGAGAAAAGAAATACCTATTTCTTTTTTAAATACATTGACTACTTTAACTCTTAAGATCCTGTTGAAAATTTTCCAAGTCCAGAGCTGCATTCCTATAAGGATTTATCAAAAAATGCCTAAAAATGGCCTTTTCATTTAAAGTTAACTGTTATTTCCCTTAAACTAAAGACTTCTAAATGTTTAATATTACAGTTAAACAAAGGCTATTGTTTGGGATAGATTAGGAAAACTAATGTGACTTCTGTCCAGGTGGTATAGGATGTTAAGAGTTAAACCAAAAGGCACCAATGTCCTATGTATATATGTATGTATGTATGTGTATATATATATATATATATATGAAAAGGTAAAATGGATATTAATCCGACTATGTGAAGAATATATAATATATGTATATATATTTACCAACCCCTCCGCATGGGCAGGATGTGACACAAGGTCAATATCTTAAGCAGAGTTCAACAAGTTTGAATTCAGTTTTCCTTCTCCTAGACCGGTTGCCTAACCAAGGTTAAAGAGCCCAGTCTACCCTACTATTTATCCATAGCGGGGGAAGAGTAGGATTCATACCTTTCCCAAGGGTATTAGCGCTAAGTAAAATGCAATTACCACATCCAGGATTTGGACTCTGGGCGACGAGTCCATTTCCCATGACTTTAACCATTACACAAAGCGCTTCCACTGTCCTATTTATAGGGCATTTACTAAGTGCCCAGTGAGAATCGAATTCAGTAATAATGGTCTGTGAATCTAGCATGCTAACCATTACACCATGCGAGGTGCCCCTTATTTACTTAGCTTAGCTTAAATATGGTACAAGGCCAGATAATAGGTGCCCAGTGAGAATCGAATTCACTAACAATGGTCTGCAAATCTAGCTTAACCATTCACCACATAGTTATTTACTAAGCCAGAAATCTGGGGCACCCAATGAGAATCAAACTCACTAACAATGGTCTGCAAATTTAGCTTGCTAACCATTACACTACCTGAGGTGCCCAACTGTCCTATTCATAGGGCATTTACAAAAATTGCTATATTTATATCTTTATTTATTCTGAGAAATCGGATCAATTAATTTTCTTGGGTTTTGAAATTCATTTACGTTTGTTAAAAAATTCTAATTTTTCCTGTTATTTGATATAAATTTTATGGACTCGGTGAGACAAGTTCAAATCCTTGACAAGGCTGTATTTCACATAGCACTAATACCCTTGGGAAAGGTATCAATATATATATATATTATAGGTAATGCCTATATGGTACAACGGATATATATATATATATATATATAGGTGTTTAATACAGTCCTAAGTGACAGTCCTATCTGGGCTGCAGGTTCAATCCTGGCCAATGACGACAGTAACATAGAATAATTAACACAGTTTAACACTTGTACCCAGTCTTGGTTAACGGAATGAGAACAGTCTACCCCCATGGATTGAATAAAGGGTTCAGTTCAAAGTTCTGTGAAGGCTGCCAATTACAACATGAAGGTTCTCGAGTTTGAAGAGAAGGTTCCTGAGTCTGACAAGAAATACCTGAAGAAGGCTGGAAGGTACATCAGCTGAAACGTGTAGGTAACAATAAAGATGAGAACAATAGCCCAAATAATTCAATGTGTTATAGCTACAAATCTTTGTGGTTAATATAATCTGTTTACAGTAATTCAGAAAATTGGAAATAAACACTCCGAAAGAATTCTGTAAGGGTAACCTGAAGCAAAACTTTTTTAGACCGTACTTTTCTGATGTAGGTATCATTGGGGAATGAGAAAAGTTTTGGTAAATGTGCGAGGCTAATAATAAATGCAAATGTAAGTGTGTCACATTTTCTCAACTTTACTCCTAGAAGCCGTAGACCAACATGTCATACCATTTTGGAATCCAGCCAACTCTGTGAGCAAATTGAAAACATTCCAAGCCGAATCCAGATCCGCAATCCTGAAATTTTGGATTGCCAAATTTTGATTACTGAAATTGTCTTTGGTGATAGTAAGGCAGACTGGGGGTTTTAACGTTGGCTAAGCAACCAGTCTAAGAGAAGGAAAACTTTGAATTCAAGCTGGTTATGCCAAACGTGGGAGCCTTCATGTCCAATTGGACACATGGTACAATGGATATAGACGTTTAATACAGTCCTAAGTGACAGTCCTATCTGGGCTGCAGGTTCAATCCTGGCCAATGACGACAGTAACAGAATAATTAACACAGTTTAACACTTGTACCCAGTCTTGGTTAACGGAATGAGAACAGTCTACCCCCATGGATTGAATAAAGGGTTCAGTTCAAAGTTCTGTGAAGGCTGCCAATTACAACATGAAGGTTCTCGAGTTTGAAGAGAAGGTTCCTGAGTCTGACAAGAAATACCTGAAGAAGGCTGGAAGGTACATCAGCTGAAACGTGTAGGTAACAATAAAGATGAGAGCAATAGCCCAAATAATTCAATGTGTTATAGCTACAAATCTTTGTGGTTAATATAATCTGTTTACAGTAATTCAGAAAATTGGAAATAAACACTCCGAAAGAATTCTGTAAGGGTAACCTGAAGCAAAACTTTTTTAGACCGTACTTTTCTGATGTAGGTATCATTGAGGAATGAGAAAAGTTTTGGTAAATGTGCGAGGCTAATAATAAATACAAATGTAAGTGTGTCACATTTTCTCAACTTTACTCCTAGAAACCGTAGACCAACATGTCATACCATTTTGGAATCCGGCCAACTCTGTGAGCAAATTGAAAACGTTCCAAGCCGAATCCAGATCCGCGATCCTGAAATTTTGGATTGCGAAGTTTTGATTACTGAAATTGTCTTTGGTGATTTTTTTTTGCGACAAATTTTTCATAAGTTGGAAATAAATTTGTGAATAATCGAAATAGAGAAATTCAAGATCCCTTCACAAGAGCTAGCTTAATTTCCATCCAATAAATCGGCTTTTAGCTAGTAAAAAAAAGTTAAATTGGTGGAATGGCCTAGTGTCGGTATCAGCTAGACAGGGAGTTTATTCCCTTTTCACTAGTGCTAGACCAAGGAGATTGTTTTTGCGTCTGAGGTAGAGCGACACACCTAACCATCAGCTCCTCACTTTACTGCACAGATCCCAGTGCTACTCATATGCTGAGTTGGCGAGGGCTGGTATGGAACCAGGAACCTTGAGGTTCCTAGGTGGACACTACCGACTGAGCTTAACCAACCCTTTTAGCTTGTAATATATATACAGGGTGTTTGGGATAAATTTGACATATTTATATTTGGTTATTTTTCTCCATAGGTTGGAGGTATTGACACACACTACGCATCTTTTAAAAGCTTGGAACCTTCTTCATTCAAATACGTGATTACAGATAGAATGGATGACTGGAACCCACCTGAATCATGAAAGAGAATAACTTGTATCATGATGATCTGCGCTGGCCATCAAAATAAGGAGATTATGGTTGCTGCTCAATGCTCCCTGAACACTGTAAAAACAATCAGGCATGAACTGGAGAATTGCAAAGGAGACTACGAAACTGTGGCTAGAAGAAAGCAACATAACAGACCGTCTGATTGCGTTCATACAGCAGAATTCCTCGCATTTTTTCAGAGAGGGTATCAGGTTGAATTCAGATGCCTACATGGAGTTGCTAAACAATGTAGTTAAGCCTTGAATAACAAGGGTAGCCAATGGTAGGCCATATGTATGACAGCAGGATTCGGGGCCCCTGCCACACCTCTGTGAAAAGTCAAAGATGGTTGTCAGCAAATTTTTATGATTACACCAGTCCCAATGTTAGGCCTTCAAACTCCCCAGATCTTAACCCCATGGATTATGTATGTGGCATTGTTGAGAAAGACACCAATCGCCGTGCCAGTACTACAAAAGCTCAGTTAATCGACAGAATTAATGTAGTTTTGAGACCCTTCCCAGGGAAACTGTAACATCAGCTTGATCCAGGTTCTGGAGCAGGATTGAGGCTGAGATCGACGCTAATGGCACTTTATTTTCAGTGAAACTTGTTGACAGTAGTGTAATTTTCGTGCCTGTTGAATTTCTTTAGAATCCATTAAATTTTGTAGTTACCAAGCACTTTTTCTTTTTCCTTATGAAACTGTCAAATTTATCCCGAACACACTGTATGTATATATATATATATATATATAGTCATCTACAGACACGTGTTTCGACTTATCAAGTCTCTTCAGTGTGACTAGACATTTTGTGAGCTACCTACAGCTGGGATAGAACTCCGATCAATTCAGCATCAGTTGGACAGCTTAACCGTTCTGCTATCGTCACCCACACAATGCAAAGGGGATTTTAACTGTATGTATGTAAAAGCCGTTGTAGAGTGCTCCATCCCTTTTATAGGAGAGCGTGGCGTTTACGCTTTAGTTGGCAGTCATCAACGAAATCCTCTCCAAAGTGCTCAACTCCTGGGGGATGGGAAGCAATATATGTATATATATATATATATAATTAAATAAGTAATCCACAGACACGTGTTTCAAGGTTTCACCTTTCATCAGTGTGGCTATACCATAACAGCTATCCCTGGCCGGGTTCGAGACCCGAATGAACTTTCGTTCGTCAAACCTTTAACCCGTACGGCCAGAGAAGCAGCTGTCAAATATAGGAGAATAATTAATCGCTACATTTCTAAGCAGAAATGAATTCACTAGAGTCCTCAAACGTTTGTAAACAAACGCGAGGGTTAGCTAGATGCCAGAATATATATATGTATGTATGTCTGAATATACGCGAGGGTTAGCTAGATGCCAAGAGTATATATATTATATATATATATAATATATTATATATTTTGGAGGCATATTTTATCAAAGGTCACAAACAAGGATTTAGTGTTGAATTTTTTATTGACATTTTTTTGTTGGTGAGTGAGATGTCGCAACAGAGGATGAATGCAGTGTAAAAATTGTCCCAAGTCTCTAATGTTATAATCTGAATACATACTTTTGACCATTATTGGTCATTGTCAAGGATATGGTATGATTATGTTCTGGAGTTCACACAATTTTTAAACTGCTTTCATCCACGGTTGTGATATCTTGCTTGCCAACAAGAAAAGGACAATAAAAAAAAAATCAACATCATATCCTTATCTGTCACCTTCAATAAAAACTAGAAGTGGCTACCCAGCGTCACCTGGGTAGAGGAGGGATTTTTAAAAAGTTAATCTTGCAGATCCATTATTACTTATCGCAAGTGAGATCCTTGCTGGTTGCCCGATAAAAATCCTCATGGAAATATATAACAATATAGTAAGAAATAACCAAGCCCTGGTGATATTTAATGTGTATATATATATATTTACTTTGTCGTTAATTGTTTTATTTTCAAAGTTTCCTCTGGACATACAGATTCACACAACAGCCCTTTATATATGTATCAATAGATAGATTTTACAGTGAGATCCTTGCTGGTTACCCCATAAAAATCCTCATGGAAATATATAACAATATAGTAAGAAATAACCAAGCCCTGCTGATATTCAATGTGTATATATATTTACTTTGTCGTTAATTGTTTTATTTTCGAAGTTTCCTTCGGACATACAGATTCACACAACTGCCCTTTATATATATATAGATATCCCAACAAAAAAATCTGCCTAAATACACACTATATGAGGTTGGGTTGAAAAATTCATATAATGATGTCATATCTGCTGTTGATGACTTTTTTGACCAATGGGATCCAAGCACTGCAACACCGTTCTTTTAACCTGGACTATTGTTATATACCCGACCTTTGAATATTAATTGGTATGTCCCAATCCTCATAAATACTGGAGTATACATACACATACACACAACTGCCCTTTATATATGTACTAGCAGCGTCTACCTGGCATTTATATATGTATAGATTAGGCATTAGCAATAATTTCGTCTGCTAGGAGTTTTAAAAGCGAATTAAGAATAATTAAATCTATTATTTAAGGTTAAACTTTGTCTAAATTGATAAGTAGTAGCATAATAACCATCATTAAAAAAAGAAAAATATAATTACATATGCAGTTTATTTTTAAAAGATTTAAAACTATTTGTTTTGGTCAATTTCGACGCAATCCGCCATTTTTCAATGGTTTTAGGCGCTTGTTTACAATTTTAACGTAACATTTTGGGATGGAAAATTTAAAAAAAAAAATCAGGTAATTATCCGATTTTAATGAAATTTCAGTATTGATTTAACAATTAATGAATTTTATAATGCATCAGTTATTTTATTTCAAAACTTTAATTTAGTATTTTTTGCTATGAAAAATTAATATATAAAATTCATTTAAAATATGAAAATCCTGATGTTAAGTTTAAAATGTTTTATTTTTAGATTCTAAAATAAATATCTACTTAAATGCAAACCTTATTTTAGGTGCCAAAAGTAATAAGTTTTGAAGAAAAACTCGATTGAAAATGTACCCCCTCCCCTTTTTAAAGCAGAACAAAACTTCGATGTATATTTTTTCTTTTATAAAATAATATCAATTAAATAATTATCGAAATGAGTAAAAAAGAAATCTCCAAAAATGAATTATTTATTATTTTTTACATTTTATTTTTCGATTTCGGTACTTATTTTCTCATAGAAGCGCAACCGTAATTTTTTTTTTTTTATTTCTATTCATAACTCGATCTTTTATCTCATTATTTATACGGGTAATTAGTCAATATATGACCAACTTGAAAAACATTTTACGGCCCCAACATAAGGGAGGTCAAAATTAAGTAACCTGAAAAAAATGAGAAAGTTTTGAAATAAAATAAATAATGCATTATAAAGATCATTCATTGATACATAAACACTGAAAATTTCATTAAAATCCGATAATTTTCTGATTTTTGGTAAATTATTTTCTGTAGCGGGGCTAAAGTCATTTTGTCAAAAACGCATTTTAGGCTCAGTTTGCCAGTCCCTAGTACTACAAATGTGAGAAATAATAACAAATATGGCACTGAGAAAGATGAAAAATAGAGGAGTGAATTCCATGGTGTAATTATAGATGAGCTAGACAATTTAGATCTAATCTTTTAATGAAAGCCATCCCATCTTTTAATGAATCTCCCTCATCTTTCAACAAAATTATCTTATATTTTAATGAAAACTACCCCATCTTTAATGAATGTGATCCCATATTTCAATGAAAACCACCCCACTCCATCCCATCTATACATATATAAAGGGCAGTTGTGTGTATATGTATGTCCGGAGGAAACTTTGAAAAAAAAACAATTAACAACAAAGTAAATATATACACATTAAATATCACCAGGACTTGTTTTTTGAGCCGAAATAATAAAGATTTAATTTATATTTGTGAAAAGAATTAAAGAATAAGATTTAAATGGAATATTTTTTTGCATTTAATATTTTGAATAGTAGACATTAACGTTTATTTTCAGAGTGGCTGGATCAATGCAAGGTCTTTTTTTTTACATGGGGTTTTAATGGGGCATCCGACGAGGATCCAACTCACGATTGAATAATAATGGATCCGCGGGACTAACTTAAAAAAATCTCCCCCCTCTACGCTGGCGATGCCGGGTGGCCACTTCTAGTTTATTAATAAAAGTCATCCCATTCATCCTTCATAGCTGGCCATCTTTTACTGAAACCTACACCATGTTTTAATAAATGCCACCCCATATACGATTTTAATAATAATGAAATTTATTGTGTACAGTGCTCAGGTGCACCACAACTCATCAAAGTCTCATGTCAAGTACACAGAATAATGTATTAGTGTAAGGAACATGAACAGTTTACAGTAGTAATATGCATGTATGTGTGCGTGTGTGTGCATATGTATGCGGAGAGTGGCACCAGGTATAGTGTCGGCGGACTACAGGATGCATGGAGGCTTTGAAAGACTCAGTGTTCCAGCAGCCTACAACAGACGCGGGCAGCTTATTGCATGCCTCTGCAATTCTGAGCGTGAAAAAAGATGAAATCCGTCTTATCTTTCCATATCTTTCCCAACTTTTAACGAAAGCCATTTGAACTTTTAATGAAATCAATCATCATCATCATCATCATCATCATCATCATCATCAAACCATGCTAATGGCACAGATTCCCTTGACTCTCTCTCATCATCTGTCCCTATCAGCCATTGCTCTTTGTAAGTCCCTTAAATCACTGGTCCCCAACCAACGAGTCGCGACCTGGTACCGGGCCGCATGCCATTAGGTACTGGGCCGCACAGAACGTTTGAATTAAAAAAAAAAAAAATTTTTTTATTGATTATCAGTCTAAATGTTGATGTTTTATTTTGAAAAGTGACTTCTGTGTCTCTTGACAGGTCTTGGTCACACTCTCACTAATTGTCATTATTATTATTTGATTCATTTGTTCACTCTTTTATATGGAAATGATCAGTATTGTCACTTGAATCAAATCTTTTTATTATAATTATTTCTTATTAGAAAGGATTTTCGTTCTAAAATAAATATTTTCGTTTACAGAGATGTTGTTGATTATTAATTTATGAACAAAAGGTTGTTTATTGTCTGTTGATGTTTGCATTTCACATAAGACCACTGCGGATGATTTATTATTAGATTACGTCATTAACAATTATCGAGCAAATGTAGGCCGGAGCATATGAAGGCCGGTCCGTGAAAATATTGTCTTAGATGAAACCGTGGCGCAAAAAAGGTTGGGGACCGCTGCCTTAGACAATATCCAGTGTCTGTTGAGATCTGATGATTGTAGTTTTTGTTGGTCACCCAGCACTAGTATGTCCATGTTTAGGAGTCCACAGGAGAACATCATTTATGAATAAAGGGTTAGGTTCAACGTTCCGTGATGGCTCTCAATTATGACAAGAAGGTTCCCGATTACGACAAGAAAGTTCCCGAGTCCGAAAAGAAGGTTCCTGAGTCCGACAAGAAATACCTGAAGAAGGCCGGAGGTCATATCGGCTGAAACGTTGTACAGATAACAATGAAGATGAGGACAATAGTCCGAATAACGCAGATATTCAGACATTCAGAGAAATAATTTATGAATTTGTCCTTACTTCTCCATCATAACTTTTGAGAAAAGCTACCAGATCTTTTCATAACGGCCATCCAATCTTTTAATGAAAGACTGTGGGGATTAAAATAAAAAAAAAAGATTAAAATAAAAAAACAGCAAACTCACATGGGACTTTGACCGGAAGAACCCTTTGCACATGTCCGACAAAAAGGTCTGACTCCCAACCCCCAAAAAGATACCTCGGTCATTTGAACTGGGGCCGCAACTGAGTGCAGTCATTTGCCTAGTCAAGGGGCCCTGTCCCCTCGCTACAGACGACTATACCCCATTCAATAAAGCCTGAGTCATAAAACTACCTCTTGCCTTTGTCGCTTTCCTTTTCGTTCCTTAAATTTCATTTCAGCTTACCAGCTCACAAAAGAAAGAACCAGCTTTTGTTGGAGACAAGATACCAGTACAAACGAACTTAACTTAGCCCCATAAGACATCCCGTCTTTCAACCATAGCTACCCCCCCATTTTATGAATGCGACGCCATCTTACAATGAAAGTCATATAATCTTTTAATGAAAACTACACTATCTTTCATTAAAGCTAGCTTCTCTTTTCATTTAATGAAAGCTATCCAATCTTTTAATGAACCCTCCACAACTTTTCATTAAAGACATTACATCTTTAAAAAAAATCTACCTCAACATTTAATGAAAGCCATCAAGTTTTAATGAAAGGTATGAACATTAATTGGTATGTCCCAGTCCTCATAAATACAGGAGTATTATGCTGAGTGAGTAGTCTTATACCACTAGCAGTGGTTTACCTTTCTTCACACCACTGGCAAGTATTGTATTTGTTAATGTTATTAACATTTGATCTTTTTGGGTTCTCTGGCTAGGTCCAGGTATTTATCAAATTTTTGTTTGCTTTAATTTCACTGTGTTATTGTTGTAACCTAACAAAGGTTACTAAGGAGAAATAACCAAACGGAGGTTGGAAATGAAGATGGAATCTTAATAACATTCACAAATACAATACTTGCCAGTGGTGTAAAGAAAGGTAAACCACTTCTTGTGGTATAAGATTCCTCAAGCAGCATAATACTCCTGTATTTATGAGGAGTGGGACATACCAATTGATATTCATAGGTAGGGTATATAACAGTTATGTTGGAAGGTTGCAGTCCTTTAACAGAAAAGTTTTTATTATCATTATTATTTTATTATTAGTTATGAACTCACCCATATTGATTGTAAGATGATCATTATTGAAGATAAATGTGATAGAGTGTGTTTTAATAAAGTATAGAATAAATATTTGTATCTATAAGACGTTTTATTTGTTTTAGTATTTATTTACGGTAATCCTTAACTTGTTCCTCGTAAATTCCTACCATAAAATAAACTGAACCCTCATTTTATGTCCGTGTTTTTGCAATAAATGTTTTATTTTTCTTGCACCCCGTTATTTTACAATACTGAATATATTTTCTTTATTTATTTACAATATTTATTGCAAACATATTTAAAACATTTATTGCAAAAACACGGACATAAAATGAGGCTTCAGTTTATTTTATGGTAGGAATTTACGAGGAACAAGTTAAGGATTACCTTATTTACTATGGGTTACTGCCATTTTTATACCAAGCATGGAAGACATCTGAAGATCTTAGATACTCTAAAGATTAATAAATATTCTGAATTAATATTTAATGTAGCGGACTTTTGTCTAGATAAAGATAATATTAAACAAAAGGCTACATACAAAGGCTTTATTCAATAAAAACGAAACGGACCATATGACCTTTTTGATCTCGATTAAGAAAGGACACGTTTTTCATTTACACCGTCAATATCCGGTTGTTTTAACAGACGATTTTTAGATTTTAAAAAATTTAAAAACCCTAAACTCCTAACAAACAACCGGATATTGACGGTGTAAATGAAAAACATGCCCTTTCTTAATCGAGATCAAAAAAGGGGTGCCTAAAGGTAATATTGTCCAACGAAACAAGCATGAACAAAGCAATTTAGATGAATTTACAACAATGTTAAAAGTGAGTCCTTTGAACAGTTGAAAAAGTCAGTTCAGAGTTTAAATCAGCAGCAGCAGCTGTATTAGAAGTTGTCGACATGAGAAGAAAAGGCTCCAACAAGCAGAAAGAGGTGAGTAAGACTTACTCGTGTCGCGTGCAAACAATAAGCACTGACTGTCTAGTGAAAACTACTAAAAGTTAAATATTTATATTTATATTTTCTGTGGATCACAGAAGTACCTGGATGTTTTTTTGACCAGAATTTGGTGTGTATATTTTATCATGCCCTGATTGGTTGAAAAATACAAAATTGTATCTCTTTTTTTTTATTTGAATGGTGTATGTGGTGGGGTGTTTTGAGCCTTTTTTCTTTCTAGAATGTGGTAGATAGGAAATCGCACCATTTCCTAAATTTTAATTTAAGAAACCTGTCTAATATTTTAAAGATTACATCTTACAATGAAAGTAACCCCATCTTTTAATGAAGGCAACACTATTTCTCCATCATAGCTACCTCTAAAAATTTATATATATTTCAAATTAATATAACATTTTTAGACGTCATTTTTACGTCTGTGAAGAAAAATGCGTATCGGGAATAAACATGAAAGAAAATTAAAATCAAAATGAATAGTTGACAATACTTCATCAAAAAATAAAATTTTCGAAGATTTTGAATATTTCGCTTTTTTCAGACCGACATTCAATTTCCATGTGTAAAATGAATATTCAAAATCTTCGAAAATTCGAATAAACAAGGCAATTTTTGAATGATAATGAATGCTTTCGAATAGCTTTAATTCATCGAATAAAATTTTTCGATCTATTTTTGAATTTAATTCAATATAAAATAGACCAAAAAGTTATCCCCTTGATAAATGTTGCAAGGAGATAACTTTGTATAGAAAATAACAAAGTTATCTCCCTTGCACCGTTCAAATTTTATTTTTCTTATTTTTTTTTGTAAGAGCTAGTCATTCTTTTCAAATTTAGGAGTACCCCCCCCCACCAAAAAAAAACCCAAAAAAAAAAACAAAAAAAAAAACAGACCAAAAAGAAAGAAAAGGCACCCCGCCACACATACACACACAAAAACAAAACAACAAAACAACAACA
This sequence comes from Doryteuthis pealeii, assembly GCA_023376005.1. Classification (NCBI taxonomy): domain Eukaryota; kingdom Metazoa; phylum Mollusca; class Cephalopoda; order Myopsida; family Loliginidae; genus Doryteuthis; species Doryteuthis pealeii. The sequence goes on from CM042167.1 coordinate 8,242,851, forward strand.
AAAACCAAAACAAAAAAAACAAAACAAAAAAACAACCGATACTGTTAAACTATCGTGGTGTAATGGTTAGCAAGCTGGTCTCGCAAATACATTACTACTAATAGCGACTACAAACCTTGCTATATGCCCCATACTTGTAACTTTGTATCACATCCTACGTGTAGGCGAATAGGTAATCAAAATAAATGTTTATTCATGAGCTTCTAAAACTTAGTCGCTAATTTACTGTGGATTTCTTACTTTATTACAAACTTCTCTTTTTATTTTTCTATGATAGATTTATGCAATTTATACCGAAACAATTGCAATAACAATTATAGCAAGTGAGAGTATTAAATTAGAACTATGATACAAGGAAATAATTACACGACCACCTCGGTGGTCATGGAATAACATATTTATCATACAAATTTATCTCCCTTGATAGTTTTTAGATGAGTTATTTCCCCTGCACTACAATCGACACCTGAGCCAGGATTGTGGCAACCATTTTTTTAGCACAAGATAAAATCTCCGATCTTGAATTGCTTCATCATATAAAACCGGCAAGTATCAAGTAAATTATAATTTTGGAAATACGATAAAAATTCCAAAATACAGTCTGATGAAGCCAGTTAATATTGGTGGAAATAAATTTTATAATTGTCGATATGACTGGCCTTTTTTAACCAAATGTATTGCTCTGTATATAATTCCCTAACTATTGTGTATTGATTAGTATTATCTGCGTTATTCGGACTATTGTCCTCATCTTTATTGTTTTTTGTACAACGTTTCGGCCGATATGCCCTCCAGCCTTCTTCAGGTATTTCTTATTGGACTCGGGAACCTTCTCGGACTCGGGAACCTTCTTTTTGATCATCAAGCCTCATCTCAAACATTCAGAGAAATTGTGCATTGAGTTCTTAACATAGATTATACCAATTTTAATATTTGAATATTAAAAAAGGTTCTACTTAGAATAATTCCCAACACCAACTTACCTGGTTATATATTATTAGCATCTATCTGTCTGCAAAAGACGATGGTATTGTGTCCAAAAAATTTTAAGAATTTAATAAAAAAAAAATTAATATTATTTTTTTAATTACGTGGCCTGGGCGGGTTGATATGGTGGATGTGCTGTTGCACAAGCAGCAGATTTCCCCCCCTCCACACTGCCGCTGTGATCCAAAGGCAAGGTAAGAAACCAATGCAGTTTGGCAACAACAGTGTCGCAGGAGTTGATGTGTAGCGCTGAAGTTCAGCGTTACTCAATCTTAGGGACTCCGGCTCTGGATTTGTTTTCGGGGTTTACTCCCCTAGCCTTTCCTCAGGATCATATAAAGTTGCTCGGCAGTGGTGTTTTTGTAACAACTCTTTCTTGTTGCAGATGTATTGACGACCAGGGACAGGGCAGCTACCTAATTTGGGTTTTGTGTGTGTAGTATGTGTACTACTGTGGGTGGTATATATATATATATATATATATATATATATATAGAGAGAGAGAGAGAGAGAGAGTGAAAGAGAGAGTGAGAGAGTGAGAGTGAGAGATTTGATGTGTATCAATAAACTGGTAGAAAAAATCGGTTATTTCCTATAGGTCTAACATAAACTAAAGGAAACCACTCTTGACTGATAGATCATTTATTTATTGATCTACTAGGAAAAAAGAAGACAGGGTTTGAGTTAGGGTTTAGGGTTAGGGTTTAATGGGAAAATAAATAAATAATTTATCAGTCAAGAGTGGTTCCCCTTTGTTTATGTTGGACTTATAGGAAATAACCAAATAAGCTATATTAACTGGTAAGGTAATCAAATTTTCTTTTTTTAACTAAATTTTTTTTTTAACAAATTCTTTTAAAATAAACTGGTAGAAATAATTTTTATTAACTTCATGTATATTAATAAATCAGTAGACTGGCATTTTTTTTTAACTAAAATTTTTTTAAACAGATCTTTTTGACCCATAGTTTGGACCCTGACAGGAACTACCGCTCCAGATAAGATAAGAGTGGACCTTGGAGTAATGGCAATGAAAGGGCTACACCATACTCCCTAGAGCTCCAGAATTGGAACCTCACCACTAGATGTAATTTAGCTCCACACCCGAGTTCTGGAGTGGAGAATACTCATTTATTGCCATTACTCCCAGGTCCACTCTGACCCAGATTGCTATGACCTGTTCCGGTCTCATCTATGGTTATGTAGATATGTTTGAGATTATGAAGACTTTACCTGTTCAAAATGATCATTATTGTTAATCTAACTTTGGCATAAAATAACCCAACAAAGGTTGTCATGCCTAATCAGTAGGGGGGGGGTGTCACAGTCAAGTCTGACTCAAGGCTCCAATCGACAGTCCAACCACTCCCAACTGTATCTCGCTCCAAAATCCAATACTATTTCTTTGTCCCGCTCGTCTCGACAACAAAATACTACTGCAAGTCGTTCTGCCTGGTCTGAGATAATCAGTCCTTTAAATACACCCCAATTTCACCACATCCAGGCTCTTCAGTCATAATTGTCCGTGCAGCATGTGCGACACTCACCAGCACGGCGTGACCACCCACATCCAGGCCACTATGCCATTTCCTACTTCACCGATTGTTCACAGCTCTCACATTCTGAAGGAAGTGGGTTCGACTCTAGGTCAGTCCTACAAGCCAAGCAAAGCCTAGCCCGCTTCCTTCGAGAATACGGCGAGTCTTCACGCCCGCCACCCTCTCCGTCACACCGTGTTGCACGAGGCAGGTCTCCTCTCTCACTACAGTTGTCATGCCTAAAACCAACCAACCAACCAACCGATCATCATATAGAGATTTCCGTTTGATTTATAGTCACAAAATAACTAATTATTGAATTAAGCTGAGGTCATTTTCATTCTTTAATTCTACAAACAAGAAATATTATAAAAACTGGTAAAACAGAGTGAAGGAGGAGTTACATTCCTTGCTTTACATGCTTACCCCTGGTTCTTCCAGTAGACACTAGGTGGCATAGCAAACAGCCTTTATGAAACCATAAATGCCAAAGTCAAAAATTCTCTTTCATTTTGACTTCTAACTAAGGGCTGACTCTCTTCTGAGCTGATTTGAGTTGGTCATTGTCTTAACCTTCATTTAATTAAAACAAGACTTTATGTTGCTTGATCAAGCTTTTATTTTATCAGCCCATGATTCCATCCATTACACGTGGATGAGATGACCTGAGAAAGAAAGACTATCACGTCTTTCCCTTCGAAAGCCCAGGTTGAATCTAAACTCTCATGTGTACCAGAGGTCAGTTGGGGTCATCTACATGTCAATCCTAACTCCCAACGTTTACGGAAAAATACCTGTCTCTGCTTTTTAATTCTAATAAACTTATTTTAAACATGTCTATGTGACGGGGTGGGGGATTCTTGCTCCCCCCCCCAACAACCTCATGGCACATGAGAACATTGCTCAACATGTAATGGTTTAACTTTCATCTTTTATCAATAGTCTCAAGATTTTCTTAACACAAAAGACTATCTGTATATTAGGACATTTCTCTCATACAACAATTGATGTTGATAGCTTTTTGATTTAGTGCATCCTGGGACACATATTTGCTTTCAATGAGTCCCTGGGAAAATTTATGGTCCCAACTAAAGCTGTTTAACTCCTATCATGTAACCTATCCTGTGTAATTCTTTTCTAAGAAACTATTGAAATGTATTTACAGTTAGCTTGAAATGGTGAGGAAGAAAAAAGAAAAACACTGGGATGCATGTATACGATTTTACTGCGTCCTTTTAGATTTTTGTGCGTCAGGGACACAGGATGTGTACCTATCAGCATCTCTGTACAACTATGTAAGCTGTTCATTATATCTTCTGTAATGTTTCTATTTCTCTTCTATTAAGTTTGCTCAGGCAAATAAAAATTGTCCTTGTTAATTGGTCATGTTGTTTTTGTATGTATATCTGCATAAGATATATCATACTATACACAGGCTTTAACAACAAAGTGTCCAAGTTTATTCCATTACCACTAAAAATGCTTGTGGCAAGTTGTGGTTTCCAACCTTCATTCAACCAGACCATAGATTGCTCAACATATCTTATTATAATTGAGATTGTGTGTTTTTCTGTCTGTAACCGAAACTATATTACTACTCAAGTCACAATTTCCTTAGTTATTGACATCACATTCTCCACGATATTAATTTTATTTAAATCTCGATTATTAATAAAATTGTTGTACATTATTAATACTGTTAACCATGTCTACATACTGAAAACATGCAATTATATTTATATATACAAGAAAATAGCGGTTTACAGTGTGAATGGGAAGGCTAATTTGCATATTGATATTAAAAATGTGATTTTAATAAATAATATGTGCTTAGTATTATTGATTTCTAATTGTTTGGTTTTATTTTAATGAATATAATCAAAAATCTCTTCAATGAATCTTAAATGAAATCCATTAACAAGAAAAAATAACTGTCATTTTATTATTTACTTCCACTTTTAACTAAATACTTAAATTAGAAAAAAATAACAATGAAAGACGAGAGTGTTGGAAGAGTAAGTTTCAGTTGTTCTATTTTTTATTATACTCCCTCTGTTTCAAATCTTTTTATCGGTATTCTTATTTAGCCTTTCTAATTTAATATATTTTATTACATTAAACTTAAATACTTGCACCCGGAGGTGCATATATTTGCTAGTAATAATAATAATAATAATAATGAAATTTATTGTGTACAGTGCTCAGGTGCACCACAACTCATCAAAGTCTCATGTCAAGTACACAGAATAATGTATTAGTGTCAGGAACATGAACAGTTTACAGTAGTAATATGCATGTATGTGTGCGCATGTGTACATATGTATGTGGAGAGTGGCATCAGGTATAGTGTCGGCGGACTACAGGAAGCATGGAGGCTTTGAAAGACTCAGTGCTTCGGCAGCCTACAACAGACGCGGGCAGTTTATTCCATGTAAGTATTTAACTGTCATCTTTTACCAACAGCCTCAAAATTTTCTCTACACAAAAGACTATCTGTATATTAAGACATTTCTCTTATACAACTATGTATAAGCTCTTCATTATATTTTCTGCAATGTCTGTATTTCTCATCAATTATTTCCTCAGGTGAATAAAAATTGTTCTTGTTAATTTGTCATGAATTATTTTTATATGTATATCTGCACAAGGATATATCATACTATACACAGGCTTAAACAACAAAGTGTCCAGATTTATTCAATTACAACTAAGAATGCTAGTGGCAAGTTGTGGTTTCCAACCTTCATTCAACTAGACCATAGATCTCCTGCTACAAGAGACTTAGAGATTTGAATCATTTATTGAAGTCAGTCAATATACTGTTGGTTTGAACAACAGCAACTGGCTAAGCACAACTGAAACAGTGCCCAAGACAGTTGGTATTTATGGAAATCAAGAATAGTCCATTCATGCATTTGGGTAATTCCATTCCTTGAGGCCTTATTGGCTGATTGGTTTCTATGATGTTATGAGGATTCATAAATACCCTGGAATTATGGAGTAGTATTGCAGCAAGATAGATTCGTATTCAGTTACGATTTCTTGCTGCCTTGTCTTACCAATTCGATGGTAATTGGAACTAGTTTGATTATTCTACACCATTATGATCTAATTTGTCTCTGTAACACAGCAAAAAAAAAATAACTGATCATAAACTGATTTTTGTTGGGGTGTATGTCTAGTTATATTGTCATAAGTTTTGTCTTTGTATGTGTGGTTATAAACACTCATAAGGTCATTAATCATCTTAACATCAGCAACCTTGAGCACCTTTTTGATCTCCATGTTTCCAACACCCATGGGCATGCCTACAAAGTCAGAAAACAGCATAGCTCACATGATTTTCAGAAACATTTTTTTCAGAGTTGCCAAGGCATGGAATAAACTCCCTGCATCCATTGTAGCACTGCATCTTTCAAAGCCTCCATGCATCCTGTAATCCGCCAACACTAAATCTGATACCCCCCTCTGCACACATACATGTATATTATTACTGTACGCTATTAATGTTCCTGACACTAATACATTATTCTGTGTACTAGACATGAGACTTTAATGAGTTGTGGTGCACCTGAGCACTGTACACAATAAATTTCATTATTATTTTAATTTGTTTAGTGATGGTTTATACTTATATCAAAATTTCCATTGCTATATTCATAGTATTTATTTTTTTTATTTTTCTCAACTAGTTTCAAATTTAGGTCATCATCTAGAGAAAAAGATTTTGTGTCAAAATTTTTTTTAGAAAGTTTAAAGGGGTTTATTTACCACAAGAGAAACAATGAAAAATACATTGGTGATGTGGCATATCCATTTGTTGAATAGAAACCACCTTCTGGTTGAACTGGAGAAGTAAGGACAAACTCATAAATGATGTTCTCCTGATGATACCTATGGATACATGTGTTGGCTGATGAGCAAAAACAGCTATGTGCAGACACTGGACACTGAGTAATGAACAATAGGGATGGGTTGTGTGTGTGTGTGTGTGAGAGAGAGTCACAGGAATTAATGCTGTCAATACAACTTAATGATATATATCTCTGTGGTAATTAATTTTTCATTAGGTTTTTGAGTGGCTCACTGGATGGTTTATTTATATAAATGTTTGTGACTGTCAATATATATATATATATGTGTCTGTGTGGGGACCTCAAGTGGTGTAATGGTTAGCAAGCTAGATTTGCAGACCATTGTTAGTTTGATTCTCATTGGGTGCCCCATACTTATGGCTTTGCGCCAGATCTAAGCTAAGCTTAGTAAATAACTGTGTGTGCATTTATTTGTTTATATCAATGTTTGTGATTTTCAATATATATATGTTATGTTTTTAATGTACAGAAGAAATTATATGGAATAGAAATGATAAATTCAAGGCAAGGTTATTGGAAAATTAACAAAGGATTTATTAAAACACAGAGTAGAAAAATGCTTTCTACTCGCAGACGACATTAACCAGTAACTGAGTGAACGCTTAGCGTTCCAACATTCGAATGTCAACAAAGCAAAAAAAGGGAGGCAACAATATGTGTGTGCGCGTGTAATGAAAGTAACCATAGCTCCGAAAAAAAAAAAAGAAAGAAAGAAAGAAAGAAAAAAAAAAAATAAAAGGAAAAAACCCCCCAAAAAAAACCAAGATTTTTTATTAGAGCAATACATTTAAAATGATTTTAGAGAATAAAATAATTTCCACTCCAATTTGCAAATGAATGTTTATTTTGCAGGTCTGCAAGTGTACTGAATAACATTTTTGATATAAAATAGATACCTATGAAATCCTAATTAGAACTCTTCAGTCCATTCAAAATAGAAGCATCAGGATCACCTTGGACTGCTGTTAGAATGAATTAAGTGTACATATATACGTGCTTCAAATGGTGTATTGGTTAACAAGCTTGAAGAACAGAAAATTGTTAATGAGTTAGGATAGCCATATTATTAGTTTTGTGCTAAATTCAGTTAAGCTTTATAAATTAATACTACAATAAAGTTCTAATAAGTTAAAGAATTTGGTAAAATTAAACTCATTCAAGAGATAATGACTATGGCAAATGGGCTGGGTAAATACCTACCTAAGAATTATATAATATATAGCAAGGCTGGGCTGCTATCACACTCGAGGAAGCACAAAATGTCTTGATAGCATGCACAACAGGGGAGGAATCAAATCACTCATTGCTGACCCTCATCTATCGTTCACAATAGGAGAGTCCACAATATATACACACAGGTTATTTCCTAGAAGTCTAACATGACCAAAGGGGAACCACTCTTGGCTGACAAATTATTTATTGATCTACTAGGAAAAAAAAGATGTGAATTAGCGTTAGTTTGATGGGAAAATAAATAAATAAATTTATCAGTCAAGAGTGGTTCCCCTTTGATCATGTTAGATTTATAGGAAATAATCGTAAAAAGTATCTGAAATGAGGTAAACAAGTGAGTACATGGTGCTTTTAATTTTTTTGTAATTTAACCATTGTAGTTCTTTTTGAAATAACAAAATAAGATTATTTGGACTATATGACCTTTAGGCACCGCTTTTGCAATCTCAATTCATAAGGACATGTTTTTCATTTACACTGTCAAAATCCGGTTGTTTGTTAGGGGTTAGGGTTAGTTTTATAATTAAAAAAAACAAAAAAACAAAACCTAAAAATCGTCTTAATAAACAACCGGATTTTGACGGTGTAAATGAAAAACATGAATTGAGATCGCAAATGGGGTGCCTAAAGGTCATATGGTCCGATTATTCTAATTAATTATTATTCTCATAACTCCATTGCAATCTATTAGATTTCCATATGCTACAGTTGAATGAGCTGTATATCTTTATCAAATTATAAAATGACTTGATTAGTTAAGTTAAAAGTTAATAGAAACAATGACATCGCAATATGCAGTTAGAAAATTGAAATAGTTTATTATGAATTATTTTAATTTATTATGTAGATATAATATAAATAATCTATATATCTACATATCTAGATAATAGATGTTATGCTTAAGTTGCTTTTCACAATATAACAATTTTTTTTTTTTATTAAGTGACCCTCCTTTTTGACATGACATGTCCGGTACCTAAACTTTGATCCATCACCCCGGTATGACCTGTATAAGTTTTATTTAGTAATCTATACATATATAAAAGGGCAGTTGCATGTATATGTATGTCTGGAGGAAACTTCAAAAATAAAACAATTAACGACAAAGTAAATATATATACACATTAAATATCACCAGGGCTTGGTTTTTGAACAAAAATAATAGGCATTTGATTTATATTCGTGAATATAATTAAAAAATAAAATTTAAAAGATAAAGCATGGATTTTTTTTTTCATTTAATATTTTAGATAGTAGACATTAACATTTCTTTTCAGAGTAGCTGGATCAATGCAAGGTCAATTTTTTTTTTTTTTTTTTTTTTCTTAGGGATTTAAATTGGGCATCCCACAAGGATTCAACTCACGATTCAGTAAATGGATCTGCGGGAATGACTTTAAAAAAATCCCCCTCTACCCAGGTGACGCCAGGTAGCCACTGCTAGTTCTAAATAAAAAAAAAGGTTTACCTATTTGATTGAATAATTTTCAAATTTCTGAATGATTCTAAAATTCTTTTTGAATGTTAAAACAGAAATCAAAAGAAAAGTCAATATTTTGTTTTGTAAATCTTTTTTATTTACCAGTAAAATTTTTCTTTTCAACTGATAATCATAAAGACATGATTTTTTTTTTCTTTCTTTTTTTAAAGGATTTTATACACTACAATCAAAGGAGAAAAATGTGCAATTTTATGAATGAGTTTGGATAAAAATAAATGAGATCATCTGGCCTATTGCAAATTTCATTAATATTTGTTGTAGTAAATACAAGAATTAAAAAAGAATTGCTATATGAAAAAAATGCCCTGAAAAAGTCTAGTTTATAAATAAATAATTCTGCAATAATTTATGAGCTGGGTCATTTCTAATTGCTTATCAAAAAATAATCTAAAAGCATTGATGGAATAAGTATTAAAAAAGACAGAGAGAGATAGAGAGAGAGAGGGAGAGAGAGATAGAGAGAGAGAGATAGAGAGAGAGAGAAGAGAGAGAGAGAGAGAGAGAGATAGAGAGGGAATCATAAAACATTTTGTAATATAAAACAAACAAAAAAGGAGTTCAATTTTTTAGATAATTCTTTGAACACTAAAGACCCACAGACTATAAAAAATAATCATGTTGCTATGACAACCTAAAAAGGTAGTTTTAATATCCTTTAATATATTCTTTTCTAAAATTACATTTTTTCAACTCATAATCTGATGAATCACGTACAGAGTGAACATCATCATAAATAAACAATTCCATTCAATTTATTTTCCTGACATTTCACTTCCAATTCCTTCAGATATTCTATTCATCTATTTATTCAAATAAGATTATAGATATTTGGAATAAGATATTCTTTAATCATAAGTGGTAAATATCAAGGAATGAAAAATTAAATCATCTTAAATCAAAAATGAAAGAAAGGAAAAACATTAGAGAAAGAAATAATATATTTCTGATAAACAATGAAAATAAAAATATACTTGTGAACAATAAAATAAAAAATAAAAAAAAAAAAAGTATTTAAAAAATTCAGTGGTGACAAAATCATAAATATTTTCATTTAAATTTGATTTCAATCTAAATCTGATGAAGGCTTTTTTGGCGACACAGTTGGTGTGGATTTTTTATTGCAGCATAAATATTATAATTATGTGTAAAATATCAATTCTAATTGTAGTAAAGTAATCAGAGTGGCCTAAAGTTGGTATCAGCCAATCAGAGAGGGAGTCTATCCCCCTTTCACTAGCGCTAGACCAAGGAGATTATTTTGGTGCCTGAGGTGGAGCGCCACACCTACCATCAGTTTCTTTACCGCACAGATCCTGTGCTACTCATATGCTGAGTTGGCAAGGGCGGTATCGAAATAGGAACGCTCTACCAATCGAGCTAAGCCAGCCCTTTGAATTCTAATAATGGAAATTAAATTTCTTTTCCTAATCTTGGCATATTTAAATGCTGTCACTTAAAATACATGAGTCAAGACTGTTACACAATATATATATATATATATATATAAAAAATAACCACAAACACTAACCTCTTCTCCCATCCACTTCCCCCTTATAAAACACTTGTATGATACCTTTGATAATCAATAAAGTGACTGATGATGCCGAGCTCAAAGCTCTAGCGAAATATATCCTACATACGTTTGTCTGAGTTTTGTCCTTGTGTTCCTCATATCTCTACCACATTCTGTCGGATTTATTCTAATCTTCTTTCCTCATATATATAAGTATAGATAAAAGGATATGAAAACACACAATGCTGTTAAAATGAGAATATTTTATATCATACACACACACAAAAAAAAAAAAAATAATAATAATAATGGGTACAATTCCAATCAAGTGGACCCTGTATGGTTTCATTTCTAAAGGACATTTTTTACAATACACCAATATCATGTATTGTGCCACGCCAACTTACTATTTAAATAGTTCATATTTTACACAAAATAAATGTATAATATCCATTTTATTTTTCAATACCCATTTCTCTAATTTTTGGCTTAGAATGTTATTTCTTCATTTTAAAAATAGACATTGTTAATTTTTGTTTAAATGACAATTTTATATAGATTTTATTTAAAAACAATTTATCTAAATTCAAAACAAACCAAATCATTGTTAGAATATTCCAACTGCCATTATTTTCTTAAAATCTTTGTCACCAAATTTAATAATGTTGTTACCAAAATCTTAATGTGTGACATCAGATGGTATATTTATTTATCTAACCTGTTTGTCACAGGTAGGATGTAACACAAGGTCATAAGTATGAGGATTGAACTCGCTATTCACTAGTAATGGATCTGTGAAACTAGCTTGCTAACTATTATAGGGTGCTCTACATCAGATGGTTCATTGGGAAAAATATTTCCTCCTCTTGAAATAAATCAATTTTGGGACCACTTGATTGGAGTTGAGCCAAATGATTTTTAAGGTCTTATTCATATTTTTTTTATCCTAGATATTTCAACATTTTAAGTTAAAACATTGATATAAGTTGTTAAACAAACAAACAAAAACCCAACAAAAACAAAACTAAAACATTTTCTGACATTTATTTTAGATTTAATAAAAAATAAAATCTGACAAAATTCATTAAAAATCTTATATCAATACCTTATTTGAATTATTCAGACTATTGTCCTCATCTTTATTGTTATCTACAAGCCTCATCTCAAAAATTCAGAAAAACAATACCTATTTGTCCTTTATTTTTAATAACTCTTTCCAATCTTTTTTTGGTAAAACTTGCAAATCATACTCAAAATCCCATGATATTACAGGGTGACCCAGAAAAAACAGAACCCAATTTATTTATTTATTTTCCCATTAAACTAACCTCCCCCAAGTTAAAATTAACAGTTTTATTACAAAATGTGGGTTCTGTTTTTTCTGGGTCATGGGATTTTGAGTATGATTTGTAAGTTTTACCCTTTTTTTTTTTTTTTATTACTTTATCATATTTTTCTTTTGTCTTTAATTCAATTCTGATTAAAAGCAAGAAATGAAGGCTGAAAAGATTTTATTGGATTTTAAAATATTTTTTGAAGGGGTTTCAAAGAAACTTGAGAAATAATGTGCCAAGTGTGCAAAAACTGCAAGATGAATATTTGGAATAGAATGTTTTATGTGTTGGTCAGTCCCTTCCCGGTTGGGACAAGAAATGTTCGCTCCCCCCCACACCCAAAAGTAAATAGTTTAAAATGAACTTTATAGTACTGTTGTAAGGCTGATGAAATTTAGAATAATAATAAAGAAATTTTTCTAAGATTAAATAATATGGTTAATAGATTAAGCCAAAAAAGTTATCAAAAAAGATGGAATATTTTTTAAACACTTCAGACTGATATAATAAACATTATTACTCTTACATTATCAAATCAGTATTATTGAATATTTAAAAAAAATTTTCATTCAAACTCTTTCAGCTTAAAAGATGAATTATGTATAATGCACAATATTATTTCGAGATTCAAAAATATTGTACAAAATGCATTTGAATCATTTTTTTTTTTCATTATCAATATTGACACTAACAATAACATTAAGTCTAATGATATTCAATATTATTGTCCAATATAAATATTGATAATTTATTACACCTGTTTGGGAATACATAGGTGGAATTATTACACATTGCAAAGTTTTGTGTAATAATAATGATTGTGATCAACTAAGAAATATTATTGCACAATACAAAATATGCAATAATAGTAATAGTATGTAATATATTGGATTGGCAACTACGTTCCTGCTGTTTTTTTTTTTAATTTTGGAATTTATTGCGTTTTTAAATTCTGAAATCTTTTTTTTTTTTGAGAATTCTATTATTGAAACATTTTGGAATCTATTTTTTTTTTTTTTTTTTTTTTTTCCAAGTTGATTTTAGTTAATTTTCAAATCATTAAAATGGAATGTCAAGTTAAGAAAAATGAACATTTTCGATACCTCCTTTTTGCTTTTAACACTTAACATCCTGTTGAGAATTTTGTAAGTCCAGAGCCCCATTACTATAAGCATTTTTATAAAAAAAAAAAAAAAAAAAATGGCCTTTTCATTTAAAGTTACCTGTCATTTCCCTCAAATCAAAGACTTCTTAATATGTTTAATATTACATTTAAACAAAGCCTATCGTTGGCCAGGTGGATTGAGGCGGTATAGGACGTTAAGAGTTAATCTAGGTTCTAAGGCTGCAAAAGCTGTTCGTGCCATTTGTGCTGTGTATGGAGAAGGTGCCATAGCTGAAAGAACTGCTTGTGATTGGTATGCCAAGTTCAAAAATGGAAATTTGGATCTCAAAGACGCATCTCGTTCTGGCTGTTCAGTTGAATTCGATGAAGAGCGATTAAACCAACTTTTGCATGAAAATTCTTGTCAAACGACAGGGGAACTGGCAGAGAAAATGGAATACTTCCACATTGCTAGAGAGTAGCATCTTTACTTGATGGGAAAAGTTCTGAAGTAATTTAATTTTAAAAACGTCGGGAAATTAGTTGCCAACCCAATAGAACAATAACATTATTGCACAAGATTAAATATTGTGCAATAATGATAATGTATTTTTTTTTTTTTTACATGATTCAGTCAATAATACCAGTATGAAAAATTTAACAATAATATTAACTGTTAATGAAGAGTATAATCCAGAAATCTACTTGTACTAATAGTTAAAATAAATTTCCAGAATTGGTGAAATAATTCTCCAAATAACTTTGAAATGGATTACAAATAGCTCAGATGGTAAAAGTGGTTGTTGCAATTAACCAGCCCCACTTTTAGTCCAGGCAGTCTGTGCATATAAAGTAAGTAAGTTGTCAGGGTGGCCTAAAGTCGGTATCAGCCAGTGAGGGAGTCTATCCCCTTTTCACTAGCGTTAAACCAAGGAGATTGTTTTTGCATCCGAGGTGGGGCACCACACCTACCATCAGCTCCTTTACTGCACAGATCCCTGTGCTACTCATATGCTGAGGGCTGGTATTGAAGCAGGAACCTTGTGATCCCTAGGCAAGTTCTCTACCGAGTGAGCTATATACCCAGGACAAATTGCAACAGAAATGAAACAAAGTGTGTCTTGTAGGCCAACATGTACTGCATAACATGTCAAAAGCACTGATTCCTTTGACTCTCTCTCACTATCTTTCCCTATCAGCCATCACACTTGGCAAGTCCCTTAGATGATATCCAGTGTCTGCAAAGAGCTGATGAATGTTAGTTTTTGTTGGTCACCCAACACTAGTATGTCCATGTGTAGGAGCCACATGAGAACATCATTTATGAGTTTGTCCTTACTTCTCCAGTAGTGCCCTGCATGTTTTGTTTGTCTTATCTTTTACTGAAAAAGTTTACCAAAAGTTAATTGAGTGGAACAGTTTCAAATTGTCTGTTGAATTTTGGTAATTTATAGCCATCATGACAGATCTTCAGCATGCTCTCTAAAAACTCCTGGAAGTTTGAACAACTCCCAAGGAGTTTGCATTTGTAGTTCTGGTTGCAATAAAATGAATTATTCTAGTAGGAAACTTGGGTTGGATTGTTCCCTAGTTTGCTCAGACTGTAAATGAGTTTGTGTCAACATAAGAAGAGAGAGAGATTCTGAGTTTGATGATGACAACAACCAGTAACAATGTAGCCTATACCAGTTGCAAAATGTTGAAATTGCAACATGACTGATTAGGACAAGTAGTTCATACTTTGCTTAATAATTTGGCCTCATTGTATCATTTATGGACAGAGCTTATCCTATATTATTATTTCTGATTGATCTTTTTTTTTGATGTTAGTCAAATGATGATCCAAAGGAATTGAAATAGAAAAAAAAAACAAACAAAAAAAAAAAAACAACTAAAAACAAAACATTAGTTAAAATTAATAACAAATGCAAAAGATTTTAATAAATCATTTTCCAAAGGAAAATTATTACCGTATTTGACAGCATATAGGATGCACTTTTTTCCAAAATTTTGGCTCAAAAAAATTGTCCTACATCTTATACATCTTAGGTGAAGTTCGAGACCTCCCATAGGCCTAGGCTAATCTTCTCTATGATGCTCACTAACTCAGCTACGTTCAGTACTTTTACCTACCCTAAACTCCATGCATCCTTATTTTATTGCTGGTATTATTATATTATATATTATTACTACTATTATTATCATTATTATTAATTTTATTATTATTACTATTATTATAATTATTTCCTGCTATTGAGATGTCTTGTGTATGCTTATTGATTGCCTGTATTGCCAAATTGCTTTTATACAGCTATGTTTCTGCTCTTGTAATGCACAGCTAGACTGTTTTCAAAAATATATGCTTAAATACACTAAAAACTTTTTTTCCTGAATCTGATCTGCTGAAATGGGTGTGCATCTTATGTGCCATCAAATACGGTACTTAGATTTTTTGCCATAATATTTTCAATTTCTTAAGAACTGTTTATTAGTTGTGATTATTATTGTTATACATTTACTTGTTATTGTTTAGAATTACCCACAAATTAAATTTACTTCTGTCATTTTTACAAATTAAGTTTAGTAACTTAGATTATTGTTTAGTCAGATTGAATGTCTAAGAAATTATAACAGTACTAAAGTATTGCTTATTTATTACTAAAATACTTATTTCATATTTATTTACCAAGACCCAGCACTTCTTTCTCAAGTCCCAATCAATACTTTTCAACTAAATACATTTTAATCATATGCTTAGGGTATGCTGAATATACATGTTTAGACATATAGAGTAACACTATCGGACATTTTTTTTACCAATTTCGACCAAAATGAGGTAACATATCTTGAAAAAAAGTATAAAAGATACAACCTTTTGCAACCAGAGGACTTTTAGATAATCATTTACCTTGT
This sequence comes from Doryteuthis pealeii, assembly GCA_023376005.1. Taxonomy (NCBI): domain Eukaryota; kingdom Metazoa; phylum Mollusca; class Cephalopoda; order Myopsida; family Loliginidae; genus Doryteuthis; species Doryteuthis pealeii. The sequence continues at coordinate 8,258,850 of CM042167.1, forward strand.
GGATTAGGCTGTATGAACATTTTTTTTTCGACCTCATTATGATGTCATGCTCAACTGCAGGAAAATTTAACACAATTCTAACAAAAGTGACACATTTTAAAGTCAAATTTCTGAGGAAAAGTTTTCATTAGTGGAGAATGAGCTTTCCAAAAATTATCTGGAAATTGTTTTTAAAAAAAAAAAAAAATCTTTTACCTTTCCTGAGAAAATGACAAGTAAATAAGGATTTTAATGTGTGTAACACAACCCTTGCAGTTTTATGTCCGATTATATATATATATATATATATATATATATATATATATATATATATATATATATTTTTCAAACAAATTTTGTTGAATACAACAGAATCCAATTTGTTTTGTCATTTTTTCTATATTTTTAATGATCTTTTTGATATCATTTTGAAAAGAATTTATAAAAAATCTGAAAATTATTTTCCCAAATATAAAGGAAAACCGAAAGTACTCGGAATAATAATTCCTTTGGATTTTTTTTATAAATGTCTTTGAGATAATATCAAGAAAATTATTAGAAAGATTGAAAAGAAAAATGAAAAATTACAAAACAATTTGGATTCTATAGTATTCAACAAAACTTGTTTGAATGAAAAGATGGTACCTAAATACACCTCTTATATATATATATATATATATATATATATATATATATATATATATATGATAAAAGGAATGACTTACCGGGGAAAAATATTGAGTTAATCACAATATTGATGGATTGATACAAGTATTAACTGGATAAGTCAGTGTTATAACAAATATAAAGTGCTCAATACATTAGTAGAGCGGATTTAGTATTAATAGTAGGTTATTTTAATACACACTGTAATACTATATATAACCTTAATCCATTTAGAACAGGCTATTATAACAAGATTTTTTATTAAACAATAGATTTAAAATACTCTTACAAAATAAAGAAATTTCCAGTCCAATTTGCAACTATGATTTTATGGCTTCACAGTTTGCATTGAATATAATCTTTAATAACAATCTTTGGACAATATGACCTTTAGGCACCCATTTTGCTTTGCTGATTCATAAGTACATTTTTTTTCATTTACACCGTCAACATCCGGTTGTTGGTTAGGGGTTAGTTTTATAATTTAAAATAAAACCTCTAAAAATCGTCTGTTGACAAACAACCAGATGTTGACGGTGTAAATGAAAAAAAAATGTACTTATGAATCAGCAAAGCAAAAGGGGTGACTAAAGGTCATATGGTCTCCAAACTTTTAATATAACAAAGATAACTATGAAATGCCCATTAAAACTGTTTCCTTATTTCATTATAATGGACAGCTGATATAAATGGTAACTAAATAGGTCCATAGGTCAGCTAATAAAAAAATAAAGATACAAATTGTTAAGCAATAGAAAAGAGTCACTTAAAGTTTTTATCTTGAAATTTATATGGATATCTTTACACTGCTTTTCTGCTTGGAATTAGAAAATAAACAAAAATGAATTTCAGTAACGTTGGGAACTGAAAGAAGCTCCTATCACACCAATTAATTAAGGTTAATTTCTTTCAACACAAAAAAAAAAAAACAGGGATTCTTTACCCTTTCAAAAAAGACACTTAGGTTTATCAATATATAAAAATTATTTCAAATAAGAAAATAATGGAAAAGAAAAAAAAAAAAAAAAAAAGAAAGAAATTATACAAACAAAAAATGAATTTTATATACAAATAAATTTTGCAAGACTAAACAGAATATTCAGTATACCAAAACTCAGTATTGGTTACTATGCTCAGTAATGGGCTAATTTATGTAAAAAATATTTTTACCGATGTAGGGCAGACTGGACTCTAGTCTTAGCCTTGATGGTCAACCAGTCTAAGAGTAAAACAGCCCTGAATTCAAAATCAGGAGCTGGAGTCTGAGGCAATATGACATTATCATCAACCTTTTTCTGGAAATCCCAGCAACATCAACACTGGTACTAAGTTGTGTCAGTCATTTTAAAAAAAATGAAATTGGTGGCACTGAGAAGGGAGACTTGCTGCATAAGCAAATGCTGGTTTTCTATACAACTTTTCTCAGCTATGTGTGACCAGATCCAGTCTCACAAGATGTCACTATTTTAAGAATTTAATTTTAATTTGTTTTTGTGAGTGGGGTGGGGGTGGACAAAAAGGCCAAGAATGTTAGCAGAAATTGCTTTTTCATTTTGGATGTTGTTGGTTTCTACACAAATAGTTTTCTTTTAAGATATACAGGGTGCAGCATAAGTAACACCCTTTGTTTAATTAAATTAATTAAACAAAGGGCGTTACTTGTGCCGCATCCTGTATATTAGTACAGTGAAGAATGCATCTGCTTATATGTGTGTATTTTTTAATATCTAAGTATATTAATAAAAATAGCATTTTTCTTCTTTGATTCATTCACACCTCACTCATTTCTTGTGGCCAGTAAAGACATACACACAAATTATGGCTGCAGGTGTAACTTTTGTCTCAACGTTATTTGTTAATGATTTTTTTTCTTCTTAAAGTTTGGAGATGATGTACAAAGGTTGGGAAAAATACAGCATAAAAACATTTTTTTTTCTTCTCTTCTGTTGGTGAATTGTGTGTTAGTTTTGGCAGCAGTATCACAGATGAATAATTCTAGAGAGAGAAGTTTGGTCACGTCATCATACTTCGAAAACTGTTTAGTTCTTGGATGCTTTCTGATAATCTGAAAGAGATAAAAATAACAAAATGTAAGAAATGTTTGCTTTCAATAAATTTATAATATAAATATATATATTTTGACTCACCTAGTACTAACAGCCATAATTTGGTTATCTTTAAGATACAAACTACAATTTTTCAGTTTTTTTTTAAAGGAATGCTCCCTTCAAATTAGCAGTAGTCAGCTTTTTGACATTTTTTTTATCTGCTTTTTTTTTTTTTTTTCGGGAAAATAAATTTGTTTTTCAGCAGAATTCTTAAATAATTTTTGATTTATGTTTTTAATTCATTGTTAGAATAGGTTTTCAAATTTTATTATTGAAAAAAGAAAAAAAAAAAAGGAAAAAGAAAAGAAAAAAAAAAAAAAGAAGAAAAGAAAAAAAAAAGAAAAGAAAAGAAGAAAAGAGAAAGAAAAAAGAAAAAAAAGAAAAGAAAAAGTAAAAAAAAAGAAAAGAAAAAAAACATTAATGGAAACATTCATTGAAAAATGCCCAAAAATGATTTATTGTAAAAGAAAATTATTTAAGAATTCAGATGAAAAAGCATAAGTTTATTTTCCTGAAAACATCAGATAAACAGAGCCTACGAGGCTGGCTCCTGCTGCTAATTTAAAGGGAGAATTCCTTAAATAAAAAACTGAAAAATTTGTCAGTGTGTGGGAAGATGACTCAAAATTTATTCAATGTCCCCTAATTCATCTTCAAATGAACTTTGTAGGCAAATTAGGTGACATTGAAGAAATTTTACCTGTAAATATTCGAGAGTAAAAAATTTGCAATATTTCAAGTTATTTTGTATTTCAACATTTCTACACAAAGCTGAGGAGCTTATGGAGGAGTTGATTGATAGTATTTTGTGAAGGAGTGAGTTCTGCCAACAATGTACAAGTGCTTGGCTGTTGTTCAACCATTTTAAGCAAAGTTTCATCTTCCACAACAGGTCACCATGACCTTTGTGTCATGTTTGTTGACAATTTCTGAAACTTTCACATCATTAATTTATACCCCCCCTGTAGTAGACTAATTTTTTCACTCATTATCAAAAAGGTATAAAATAAAGAATAAACGATGTTTGGTTATTTCCTATAAGTCCAACAAAAACAAAGGGGAACCACTCTTGACTGATAAATTATTTATTTATTGATCTACTAGGAAAAAGAAGACTGGGTTAGGGTTATAGCTACAGTCCAGGCGTCAAAAAGGGCTTAGTTTTCGAGTTACGATGCTCTACAATTAGCGGCAATAATTTAGCGTAATATTAATTAAAAATCAAAAAGGCTAATAAAAAGTTTCGCAATCGGTGGCATATCTTGATATTATGCGAAAAGTAAAATTTAAACGGACTACTTTGTAAAAAAATACGAATCAAAATGGAGTAGCTCCGAAAACGGAATAAGCGAATGAGAATCGTGTGTTCGGAATACGAATAAGTAAAAATGGCCACCTCCAGCGAAGAAGAAGCAACAGTTGTTAGCGACAAAAAATGTTTTATGTGCATTTTACCTTCCAAAAGCATAAAATTTTCTAAGAAAACGTGGACTCATCATGTGACAACAAATCACGTAAATAAAATGAGTAATAAGCGAATTTGCTTTTAGAAAAAATAATAGTATTTCGCATCATGTGACAACAAGTCACGTAAATAAAATAAGTAATAAGCGAATTTGCTTTTTAGAAAAATAAAAAAAATAATAGTATTTCGCATATCGCGTAAATTTTTGTTGTTTCTATTCATAAGTTCGGTCTTTTATCTCTTTATTTATACTGTAATTAGTATCGAAAATGACCAAAACAATTTACGCCCCAACATAAGGTGGGGTCAAAATTAAGTGACCTGAAAAAATGAAAGTTTTGAAATAAAATAAATAATGCATTATAAAGATCGTTCATTGATAAATAAACACTGAAAGTTTCATTAAATCCGATAATTCCCTGATTTTGGTAAATTATTTTCTGTAGGGGGCTAAAGTCATACGCTTTTAGGTTCATTAAAAATTTTTTCTAAAAAGCCAGTTCTTAATTGAAAATTATATTTTGAAATTTTTCCTGAAGAAAAAAATTGTTTACTTTAGTTACTAAAGCATTATTATTGTTTGCTTGAGTTACTAAAGCATATTATTAGGAATTTTTTTGGGGGTGTTTTGAGGGTCATTTTTTTTATTTCATAAACACAGAACACCAGCTGATGTTTACATTCCAGATAAAATCTGTAATCTCATTGGTTAATTGAATTCGGAGCTATTTTCGTTCTATACGTATTTTAATCACTTAAAACTTATTTTATTAATTCTTGCGGCAATAAACTTATGCGCGAAAAAAAAATTGGAATTTTGGGGTGATATCATTTTAATAATAAAGGACAATTTATTCGGCCACTTTTTACATCTGACACAATTGAACGATAATCGGCTTGGGACTGTAGCCTATTAGTTTAATGGGAAAATAAATAAATAATTTATCAGTCAAGAGTGGTTCCCCTTTGTTTATGTTGGAGTTATAAACATTGGGTTATTTCCTATATGTTATATATGAAAATAAAAGCAAATAATTCAGCAATGATTGGACAAGTATCAAATTAATGGTATAATGTGAAGATACAAGTTATTGAAAATCAGACCCAATTCCCCCACCCCCCAAAAAACCCAAAAAACAAAAAAAAAAACAAACTTTTGATTCAGTAGAGTTTGAAATATTGCAAAACTTTTGATTCATCCTAATAAATGGGATTAGACAAGAATTGAGATAAATGGATACTTGGGTAATCTGATCTTTGCAGTAAAGTGGAGAGCTGACAGCAGGTGTGGTGCTCCACTTCAGCAAAACAATCTCCAGAGTCTAGCACTAGTGAAAAAGGAATAGACTCCCTTACTATCTGGCTGATACCGGCAATCGTATGGTACTATCCGGTACCAGGAAGGTTGAAGTAGAGCTGGTTTCGTGCTTTTTCAATTCAGCCAAGTTTGATGATAACCAAATTAACCAATGCTGTCAACGGGTCTACAAAACAATAACTATGAACTCTTATTAATTATTATATACAAAAAATACCTTTGTTATTGTACATGATTTTTATCATTGTATGATTAATAAAGGTATTTTTTGTATATAATAATTAATAAGAGTTCATAGTTATTGTTTTGTAGACCCGTTGACAGCATTGGTTAATCTGGTTATCATCAGACTCGACTGAATTGAAAAAAAATAGGCCTCTGCCGACTTTACTTTTACTTACATGGTATGAAAATCTATTTTTTCGATGTGTGCTACACATGTAGCTGACTTTGAATATATACCAATGTTGAATGGTATTTTATTTCTTTTTTCTTTTTACTTACCTTCCAAAACCATTGAATAATGACACAATTTCTGTTCTTCGTAGCTGAAATGAATTTTTCTGGTTTGCATTCACAACTGAATCTGGTCCAATTGAATTGCCTGAAAATAGGATTTTTAAGGCAGTTCCCATTCCTTGCACCTAAAAATAGAAACAGACTTCAGTTAGGCAGTTTAAAAGGGAAATAAAATATTTTTTTTAATATAAAAACAAAGAGATCACTTAATATACAGCTGAAGTGATTAACAAGCCTTATTTTGTCAAATACATTACAAATAAGACATTTTGGTGTTATCTTACATAGAAATCGATAAAATATATGTATTTATTTTAAGATATCCTACATAATGATAAAATATATGTATTTATTTTAAGATATCCTACATAGCAATTGATGATAAATACAATCTTGTCAATAAGTAAATCACAAATCTTAATTAAATTTACAATCTTAAACTTACAAGACTTAATTAAACTTAACTATTAATTAAAGTTGACTTTATTTTATTTTAAAATTTTCTTTATCCATCAAAAATTAAAAATGATGAATAAATGGTTAAAAAAATATTTAAAAATTAACTTAACTATTAATTAAACTTAAAATGTTGTAATCTTACATAGCAATTGATAAGATAGATGTATTTTTCCATTGAGCCGGAGAGGGTTAAGATACTGTGTGTTGAGTGAAGTTCAAGTGTGGTCTATATATATTTTTAAAAATTTTCTTAGGTGTATGTAGTATATTGAAATAATATATCAGTGTCCCGTAATAGTTGCTACATTTAGTGTACAATATCAGGCTAAAAGGGACCGAGACAATGACAATATCAGGCAGATGGTCAGTACCATATATTTTAATCACTACAAATTTATCAAAATTTACTTACTTGCAATTTTCCCCAAAGTTTACACTTATCACAACCCACACAATCCATGATTCGAGAAATATTTCTAAAGTGATTTCGAAATTCCTCCTAAAAATTGGAAAAAAAGCAAAAGAATTTTTATTACATAAGCAGAAAATACTAAAAATTTTAAAAGGAATTCCATTCTCAAAAAACAAAACATCTTCTATACATATGTAAAGGGCAGTTGTGTTTATGTGTATGTCCGGAGGAAACTTCAAAAATAAAACAATGACAAAGTAAAATATATATATATACACATTAAATATCACCAGGGCTTGGTTTTTGAGCAAAAATAATGAAGATTTGATTTATATTAGTGAAGATAATTAAAAAATAAAATTCAAATGATAACAGCATAGAATTTTTTTGCATTTAATATTTTAAATAGGAGACATTCATTTTTTTTCTTTTTTTTTTCAGATAGGCTGGATCAACGCAAGGTCTTTTTTTAAGTAGGGATTTTAATAGGGCATACAACGAGGATCCAACTCGCGATTCAATAATAATGGATCTGCAGGACTAACTTTAAAAAAATTCCCCCTCTACCTAGGCGATGCCGGGTAGCTGCTTCTAGTTCAAAATAAATGCTCTGACAAGTGTTCACATCTTAATTGTTATTACAAGTCACAGCATTTCAGCTGTTGTACCCTTTGGCCTTCTTCAGGTGTCAGCTGTAATCAGTAAACTTAAAGAAATTTTAAACCAATCGCTGTAAGACGAACATGAATCTGGGTTCAGAGCTGGTCAAAGTTGTATGGAAGACTAGTGGCTGCGCATGTCTGATCTCTTCACACCAATGTTCTCCAAGGGAAAGGTAAGTAATATAATGAGTTATCAGAAAAAAGGTTGAAGAGAACATTGAACTGGTTTAGAGACTATTGGTTTTGAATTCAGAGTTGTTGTTCTAGACTGGTTGCCTACTAGGGCTAGAAATCATATTCTGTTAATCATTACATCATTGGCACCTTTACCCGTAAAACTTTTTTCATTGAAAAAGGATAATTTATTTTGAATGTTTTATTGCTAATTAAAAAATTGTGTGTAAAATTATTACTACTTTTATTAAAAAACATTTAACATTTGATTAATATAATCATCAAGTTGTGCCAACAGCAGGGATCTCCACAACTCGTATTCGCCACACATCTATCGACCATCACTCCTGGAAGGTCCTTTGCACAGCATCCAGTATGCACGCAGAACTGATCAATGTAGTTTTTTGTAGGAGAGTACCAGACAAGCATGAAACAATGGGATGCAGCATGGTGGATGTAAAGCAAGGCAGATGAATCTGAAAACTGATAGACCGGGGAAGCGCGGTGGTGTACTGGTTAGAAATGCAGGAAATGGACTCATTGACACGAGTTCAATTCCTGGACTAAGCTACAGTTCCCATAGAGCTAATACCCTTGAGAAAGGTATGAATCCAACTATTCTCCCTCTATGGGTAAATAGTAGGGCAGACTGGGCTCTAACCTTGTTAGGCAACCAGTCTAGGAGAAGAAAAACTGAATTCAAACCGGGTCACGACTAGAATAGACTTAGGCCTACTTAGTGATCTATTTCAATTTATTTTAATTTTATTTTACAGTGTGCTTCACAAAATGCTGGATGGATGAACCTCATAGGTCAATGATCAGGATCAAACAGTTCAGTTAGGAAACTACTACTCATCTCTAAGGTTGGTGTCTATTGATGAGTTAACAAAATCAGTTATTGAAATATCAACATGAACATTTAAAAATATATATATATAAGTTTAATATCATTTTATTAAATTTGAAGATTTTGATAGATAGTTTAAAGAAATGCAACAAAATCTTTTCTATCAAAATTTTTATGAAACCTTAGTGATAAGCTTAAGGGGCCGATTTAGCTCACTTGGAATACAAGGTTCTTCCAGTTAAAGTCGGCTTAAACATGGCAAGTCTTTCTCTTTGAGATGAGGCTTGATAATTTGTATTATTTAGACTATTGATCTCATCTTTACTGTTATCTGTACAACGTTCCAGAGTCCGAGAAGAAATACCTGAAGAAGGCCGGAGGGCACATCAGCCGAAACGTTGTACAGATAACAATTAAGATGAAGTAAATAGTCCAAATAATCCAAATGGTAAGTCTTGTTGATTCTTAGTAACTATCATAGGTTACCCTAAGTACCTTGACAGATAACAATTAAGACAAGGTCAATAGTCCAAATAGTAAATCAGTAACTCAGTACCTTGACTCTTGAAAATTAAGTATCATCTCGCCACTGCCACAGTCTCTGCAGGTTTCTTTATATATTGTTCTACTAGCCACTTCCTATGAATCTTACTGGAATAGTTTATTGAGCAAGGGGTGTCAGACCCAACAGATCATTCTAATTTCAAATAAAGACTGAATAAATAATTCACTGGTGCTAAACTGTATCAGCAATCAACCTTTTCAGGTGGTATGATGAGGTGGGTGGGTGGTGGTAGACTTGAGTCTTCTACACAACTTTGCCTAGATCTATGGTCTTGAAAGACTAACCAATGCCATCTGTTAAACATACAATCTGGTCACACCTACCAGTCTGCAATGCTCCAATGTTTATATTTATCCCAGCACAGTCACATGACTTAGCCAACTGGCTATGATTGGCCAATATGACAATAGTCGCCATTAATAGTATTAACATGAATATCATAGATTTTATAAGGGATAGATTACTCTAGTTTCAAACAAATCATTTTCTGTATTGTCTACATTAGTATTCTCATCTTTGCAAATTGAAATAATGATAACAATTTATCTATGAAATTTAGGCAATTTTCTGTCAGTGAAAAAGTAGTAGTAGTAGTAGTAGTATTAGTAGAAGTATTAATACCTTAGGATGAAATAGCAAACATCTAAAGAGCTATTCTCACTGAGCCAAAAATTGAATATAAAATAATACGTCAAACAAAATTTTTCTACTTAATTCTGTAAAAATATCTTACCTTTAGTTTTTTGGCTTCAATTGGATCACCTTGAAATAATTTACTCTCATCAAAATGATCGTCAAATGATCTGAAAAGAATCACAATAAAATTTTTTGAAAAATTTTGAACATTAAGGATTTTATAGAAAATAAAATTTTATAAAATCAGCCAATTATTCTAAAAATATCTCAAATAATTAAAAAAATAAATAAATAAAATATCACTGTAATAAAACAACATCTTTCAAATAATTTTGACTAACGTGTTCAAATCATTTTGAAACTTGCATAACACAAGTGATTCCATATCTTATATACAGAGCTCACTCATTAATAAAAAATTCGGTTATTTCCTATAACTCCAACATAAACAAAGGGGAAACACTCTTGACTGATAAATTATTTATTTATTTATTGATCTACTAGGAAAAAAGTTAGGGTTAGGGTTTAAGGTTAGTTTAATGGGAAAATAAATAATTTATCAGTCAAGAGTGGTTCCCCTTTGTTTATGTTGGAGTTATAGAAAATAACCAAAATTCCATTAAAAAAAAAAAAAAAAAATATATACAGTATTTGACCCCCCAAAACAAACAAAAAAACAAAAAATAAAAAGACAAAAACAAAACCATATTTCCTTATTGCTATAAATTTTAATGAAACTTCAATAGCTTAGACACATAGGAAGTGATTATTTTCTGTCTGAATTAGTATATAAAAATTCTAAGAAATGTCCTATTTTTTTTTATAGTTTTGTGAATTTTCTTTAGAAAATTATGACTTTACTACAACCAAGGGAACTTTTAATGATAATGAATGAAAATAATCACTTCCTATGTGTGTCTAACCTATTGAAGTTTCAAAATTTATGGCAATAATAAAAAAAAAAAAAAATGGTTCAGTTTTTTCATGGTCTGCTTTTTTTTTATCAAATACTGTATTTTGTTTGAATACACTATTCCAAAATACATTTGCTTACTAGCAAAAAGACTGAGGGATATGAAAAGGTATCAATTCCAAAGTTTTAAAAACCCTACAAAGAATATATTTACTATAAACTGTATTTAGCCAAAGATACATTTTTATGCCAATTGAAATGGTTAGAAACAGGTGAGGGGATAGAAGAATGAAACTACTCACCTAACAGTATCCAACAATTCCTTCATATCATCCTTAACAATTGTATCCTGAGTTTCATTACCTGTGTAGAAACTTTCCTGAAAATAATGAAAACATTGTAGTTGAAATAAAAAAAAAAAAAAAGGATGGAAATATCACTTACCTCATGGCCGGAGAAAAAATGCTTTTATTACTGATGCTCATTATGTTACTACTTTTTGACTAAGACAAAAATTTGACCTTAAATAATTGATTTAATTAATTTTAATTAGTTTTTAAAATGAAAAGCAGACAACATTTTGGCAACCCTATGTGAAGTGCAATATAATAATATAAAAGAAAAGAAATGAATATTTTACTTTTTCCAAGTAAGGAGCAGCTTTTGCAATTGCCCTTAATTCCACCAGATAAGTAAAGTAGAGGTTCTTGAGCCATTGAGGTCCTTGACCAGATGTTGTTTCAGGATCAAATCTTCTTCTGAACTCTTCAATATTCATTCCCCATTCTTCAGCTTTAAAAAGAGAACCTACAAAAATATTAAAATTTATTTATGTCACTTTTTATAACAAATTGGAGGTGTTTTTCATTTTAGTTAGATGTAGTTTAGTTTAATTTTTTGGACCATATGATCTTTAGGCACCCTTTTTGCGATCTCGATTCATAAGGACATTTTTTCATTTACACCATCAAAATCCTGTTTGTTAGGGGTTAGGGTTATAATTAAAAAAAAAAAAACCCCAAAAAACTAAAAATCATCTATTAACAAACAACCAGATTTGTGTAAATGAAAAAAATGTCCTTATGAATCGAGATTGCAAAAGTGGTGCCTAAAGATCATATGGTCCAATTTTTTTTTCATAAAATTGTGTATTGCACCAATCCATAAAGAGATTTTTTTTTTTTTTAGCTTTTGTTAAATTGAAATTGTATTCTAAACTGTACTTAAAGCTTACTTTAGAGTACATAAAAAAACAACTTATTTTAAAATGTAAATGAAAAAAGCTCATTCTGAAAAAAGGTTTACTCTAATATGCAAGTAAAAAACCTTATTCTACAATGTAAATAAAATTTTAGTACATAAAGAAAGCTTATCCTTAAATGTACATAAAAAGAAGGGTTATTTCCTATAAATCCAACATAAACAAAGGGGAACCACTCTTGACTGATAAATTATTTATTTTCCCATTAAACTAACCCTAAACCAGTCTTCTTTTTTCCTAGTAGATCAATAAATAAATAATTTATCAGTCAAGAGTGGTTTCCCTTTGTTTATGTTGGACTTATAGGAAATAACCAAACAAAGGAATTGGAACTGTCATATGAACACTTAACTCCCTGGCATTCAAATACTCTGTACTTGAAAACACACACACACACAAAAAAGTACATATTTAGACTTCCTTCTAAGATACTAATATTTTGGTTTAAAGTTATCTCATGAATGGCAGTCATATTAAGCATTTTATTATTAGTATCTGACATGATTTCTCTCAGGCTGAAATATTGGTCTTATTGTGTTTTTGTTTAATTGCATATCAACCTTTGTGGGTTATTTAATACTAAAGCCTTCCTTGTAAAAGAACAATAGTGGTACTATTTAACCCGGAGATGAGGGGGTTCATACCTTTCTCAAGGGTATTAATTAGTCCAAAAGTGAATGTAATAGTGTGACTGGAGTTTGAATTTGTTTACTATGATGTTGCAGTCTAGTACATTAGCCACTACATCATGGGGACTTCTCTGGTTTTATGGGTTCATAGGGTTAAAACTTGTCAAAATTATTGAAGGAACAGTTATTACACTTTTAATCACACACAATTATTACACTTTTAATCACACACAATTACAAGAGAATGGTAAGAAAAAAAGAATTTGAATTGCAATTGTAACAGCTCAAAAGATTTAAGCCATTTTTTATGCCTATTTTCTATTTAATTAAAAATTTGGTTTAAAAGCAAAATCACCTGAATATAAAAATATATCAATCATTTATAGGTCGGTGATGAAGAAAAAAAATCATTTTTCAGGAGAGGTGCTAGATGCACTGGACCACATGATCTTTAGGCACTCCTTTTTGATCTCGATTAAGAAAGGACATGTTTTTCATTTACACAGTCAATATCCGGCTGTTTGTTACGGGTTAGGGTTATAATTTAAAAAAAAAAAAATCTAAAAATCGTCTGTTATAACAACCAGATATTGATGGTGTAAATGAAAAACATGTCCTTTCTTAATTGATATCAAAAAGGGGTGCCTAAAGGTCATATGGTCCGATGCACTCATAAACAATTTTAGAGATTAATTAACATAGTTCTTGGAAATACAATAGATTAGACATTTGTATTTTTTTTATAAAAAGGCATTACTTACCTGAACCAAACTCAAAAAAACAGTAAAGAATTGTGTTCATTTATTTGTCATTACAAGAGATATTTGGAATTACTGTATTTGACAGCATATAGGATGTACTTTTTCTCCAAAATTTTGGTTAAAAAAATTGCCTTGCATCTTATACATCGTAGGTGAAGTTTGAGACCTCCCATAGGCCTAGGCTAGTCTTCTCTATGATGCTCACTAACCCAGCTTATGCTCAGTACTTTTACCTACCCTAAACTCCATGCATCCTTATTTTATTGCTGATATTGTTATAATCAAGCACAGCTAGACCGTTTTTAACAATATATGCTTAAATATACTAAAACTTTTTTTCCCCCCGAATCTGGCCTGCTGCTGAAATGGGGTGTGGTGTGTCTTATATGCCGAGTGTCTTATACGTCAAATACGGTAACCAAGATAATAGACAAAAATTTCCTCCTTGTCTTTTCTTTATCAAGTAAAAAAAAAAATATACTCACCTGGGAATAAGTATTTAGCAGCAAGGTGGATGTTGATGCTGGTGTGGAGTCCAGATATCATTCTATAGAAAGCTCGTTTTTCTAAACAGAGACCTGTTAAAAATAAAATAAATTTTAGATATCCTTTATTTTAAAATTCTTCTATATCTAGACTGGTTTATTTTCTTTGTTTAAAGACATATCAACTTTTGTGGGTTATTTAAATCAATCACTGAAAGTGAAATCTCATTCTTTTGCACAAACAGAACTGATAAGATTGGTCAAAAATTTTATAAACAATAGAAATTTTTTTTATCAAATTCAGTTAAAAATAAAATGTATAGTGAAAGATATTGAGTTTAAAAGAAGTAATTGTTAAAAAGTAATATTTTCTAAAATAGCAAGGACTGCTTACAATACATTTACTGTCTTATGGAGGACATTCTCAGATAACTATATCCTCTAGAAAAGAGGGGTGAGCCATCTGTTGTTTTATGACTTGGGTGTGTACACGGTATGTAAGTCAGTTTTATAAATTTAAATGAACAATATATTAAATAATAATTTCAGTTTATAAAATTTATAACCCCCCCCCAAAAAAAAAAAAAAACAAAAAAAAAAAAACAATATAAATATATAAGTATTTAAATAACTAATTTCAGTTTTATAAAATTTATTAAAAAAAAAATCTTATGGACAGACTGGGAACTAATTTCCATGTAATAATCTGAGACAACAACAAAAGAGCTAATAAGTCAAATGATAAATAAAATCCAATTATTACAAAATAACATTTTAATAACATCAAATCACAAGAAACAATTAATGAGGAAACATGTATTTCATTTTTTAATATTATTATTACAGTTGTTAACATTGTTTATGGAGAAGAGTGAGATGAAATGCATTATGGTCAATAATGTAGAAAACATTAGGCAAATAATGAAATGCATTGTGGCCAATAATATGGAAAACATTAGGCAATAAGGAAATGCATTATGGCCAATAATGTGGACAATGTGGAAAACATGTGGCCAATAAGAAAATGCATTGTGGCCAATAATATGGAAAACATCAAATCAGTAAGGAAATGCATGGCATTGTGGCCAATAAGGAAATAATTATAACATTGGTTCAATAACATTTTTGGATGGAGTAGTATTTTATTTACTGTTACAACTGCCGTTTAAGTTAAAAAAAAAAAAAAAAAAAAAAAAAAAAAAAAAAATATTATATAATATATATATATATATATATATATATATATATATATATATATATATATATATATATATAACCTGTGAATCTGTTGGGTTGCCCTTGTAACAATAGTCCATGATATTGATGCTTCTATTTAGTAAGGAGTAAAGGACCCTAATTAATATTTCAAGTAGGTGAAAGCCGTCCATAGCAACCAAAGATGCAAACATTAGCAGGCAAGGTTTTGGCCTCTCTTGTTGAGAAGGCGTTTGACTCTTCTTTTTGCACCCCCCACCAAGGACCTGTTGAGTCAAATATTTATTTTGACCCATCTATAATATTCAACAGTTTTGTTAACTTGACTGATGGAAGCAACACTTACCAAATTACCACCAATACTAAAGAATCATTTGACTCTTGTTATGATCAGTTACAATACAAATCTTTACCTCTTACCTGATGTAGACAGGTATGACAGCCAATATTAAATATGTTAACATAACAATGTTAATTGATACAAAATAGGTATTATTGTAAAATAAAAATTAACAAAAAAACAAACACACACACACACAAAACAAACACAACATTTCAGCTGATGTGCTATCCGAACTTCTTCAGGTGTTTATTGTTGAACTTGGGAGCCTTCATGTCTGGTATGACAGTCAATATTAAATATGTTAACGTTAAATGAATACAAAATAGGTATTATTGTAAATAAAAATTAACAAAAAACAAAAAAACAAAAAAAACAAAACACACACACACAAACAAAAACTAGGTAACAAGTTTTAATAAATATAAGAATAAACCTAATAATGTGGATATCCATTGTTAAATTAAGGTTGGCATCTTTTTTTTCTAGGTGTGGTGTACTCTTTTTGGGAGTGCTGCAACATGCTTATGACATGCAAATGTTATGATATATAACACTATTTAACTCATGGATGTACAACATTATTAAGTTTGTTATTCATTATAATTTTTATGGTTTATTAATCAAAATATATCTTAATGAAAATATTACTTTCTTTTGGTGATGACCACAGTGATGAAACTAGTAGAAAAGAAATAAATAAGTATACAGATAGAATTCCAATTTGTCTATATATATATATATATTATAAGACATACTGATAAAAAATAAGTTTTTCAACACTGAAGAATGATGCTGATTTTGACCAGGATAAAGTATGTGTATAGTGTTACAACGTTATTTATACACACACAAGTCTTGAAATATTTTCAGGCTTTTCAAATACAAAATACTTATTACATAGTTGAAAATACAGTTATGTTATAAGTTTATACAGAATCAACTATTTTTTTTTTAGATACAACTATCTAATACTAATGAATAGTCAAATCCAGTTTAAGTATACAAACTAGTAAAGAAATCCATCATATAAGTGCAGATATCAGGCTCATAGATTAAAATCGTACTGTCTGCATTGTGACTTATATACATATGTACTTACTTTTATATAAGTAATAAAGAAAAGTATTTTGGGTTATTTCCTATAAGTCTAACATGATCAAAGGGGAACCACTCTTGACTGATAAATTTATTTATTTTCCCATTAAACTAACCCTAACCCCTAACCACATCTTTTTTCCTAGTAGATCAATAAATAAATAATTTATCAGTCAAGAATGGTTCCCCTTTGATCATGTTAGACTTACAGGAAATAACTGTATTTTGTATGACTATCTAAGGTTTTCAGTCACCCGAAATATTTACTGATTTTGTAGTATTGGAAAATTTAGAGATGAAAATGATATTAGGCAAGGGTTTTTTTTAATGGTGGAGTAAAAGCCAGCTTATAAAAGGGGCTTAGCAAAATGTGAGGTGCTGTTGTTTAAGGATGTGCAGTGTTAAAGCTTTGAATGTGCCATGAGGTGTGAAATGTGAAAAGTATAAGCAGAAGGGGATACAGGAAGAAAGAAATCATTTAAAACAAGGCTTGAACCTTGTTCAGCAATTAGTATACAGAGAATAATAAAGTTTGTTTCTTTATAGTATCATTGAAGCATTGTGTGTATGTGTAATATAAAGATTTTGAAGGCAATTTACAATGCAATATGTGTTGAATTTATTTTTTTTTTTTTTTTTCAAAACTAAATATTTTCGGAAGTAAAATTCCATCTTCAGAGTTATTGAAAGTACTAGGTGATTTTTTTTATAGTACTTATCCCACGGCGATATTGTAATCATCTGTTGTTTAAGAAATTGATGAACGCTGTATATTTGAAAATTTTTTCCGTGATGTTAAATCGGCTAATTCCATGATGTTAACTCGGCTAAGATAAGAACTATAAAAAAATCACCTAGTACTTTCAATAACTCTGAAGATGGAATTTTACTTCCGAAAATATTTAGTTTTGAAAAACAAAAACAAAAGTTAAATAAATTCAACACATATTGCATTGTAAATTGCCTTCAAAATCTTTATATTACACAGAATAATTTTTTTTTTCTGAATATAGAATATAAATGAGATAAAAAGTCATAATGATTTTAGCAGGAGTAAGAACTATAACTAATTTTATAACTAATGTCATTTATGAAAAGAATATTGAAGACTGACAGTGAATTAAAGAAATGTTTAAAGTTTGGATTTCTCTTAAAGAGGAATGATGGGTGAAGTTTATCTTATGTAGAGTTTCATTGCAAAACAACAATTACCATAATTTTTATCTGAAATTTTGAAACGAGGAATTTTCATTATACACTGGTGTATTCAGACTAGTATCCTCATCTTTGTTGTTATTTTCACTCAGTAATTTTCACCTTTAGTTGGCTAAATTCTTAGCAAATAAGGCAATTAGAGTAACCCCCTTGACTTTCACTTTGAAACAAGCCAGTAGCTATTTTGAAAGTCTCCGTGCAAAATAAACAAATCTTAGAAACTTTTTCGAAAACTGCATGCTTTAACACAAAAATATCATAAAATGTGTTCTTAATAAGAATTAAGTTCATTTCAGATAATTTTATGCTAGGAATTTAGCCAACTAAAAGGTGAAAATTACCTTATACTCACAATATTTTGGCCAATGTACTCTCTTGCCATCTTCAGGTGTCTACTGTAGTCAATAAGCATAGACAGTAGAATGAGAACGATCTACCTTGTAAATTGATTGATTTTAATGGCATGGCAACCAGACTAGGGTTATTTTATGCCTTTAGGTTAGGTAATCATGTTCATGTTTACACTTTTTGTAAAAGCTTTCTGTAAAAGCAGAATGTGACACAAAGTCAATTTCTAAGCAGAGTTTAACAAGTTTGAATTCAGAGTTTTCCTTCTCCTAGACTGGTTGCCATACCAAGGTTAAAGAGCCCAGTTTGTCCTACTATTTACCTATAACCTCTTCAATATTTTAGTGAAATTAGGACTGAGCTTATTCTAGTAGTGACCACCCCAAGTAGAGTTTAAAAAGTTTGAATTCAGAATTTCCCTTCCCTAGACTGGTTGCCATACCAAGGTTAAAGAGCCCAGTCTGTTTATACTTTTTGTGTACTAGTTTCTTTAGAGGTTTTTTTTTGCACACAGTCCAATTGAATAAGAATGATTTTTAAATAGATCTATTTGGCCCATAGATCTGTAAACTGAATAAAAGGTTCAATTCAAAATCCCCAAAACTATTACAGACAACACCTGAAAAAGACTGGTGAGTATGAGGGTTGAAACATTGTGATTATAATAACCACAATAAGGACACCAATGAATAGCAAATTATCATATTCATATTTTTGTTAAACCCATTTTATAAGGTCAATAAACCAATAGATGTCATTGTCCTTTTAATGGGATATTTATAAAAATATATATATTTTAATTCCAATAATGTCTCACTTTAAATATACGCTCCTACATTTGGAGCGCTGGTGGTTGTCATCAGTGATGTAATCTGCATGGGTCATTGGGAAGTTTTGGGTCTTCCAACATCAGACTCCCCTCACCATGTGACCCTACCAACACCAACATTAGATGACCCTACCCCCCACCAACATTAGATGCTAATTCTTTTTGGATGATTGTAAAATTCTAATCCCATGCATCTGATTGGCTGGCACAAACAACCAATCAAATGCACGGCACATTCTAAAATTGACATTTATGGGACATTTACAAATATATTTATATTTTATATTTCAATAATGTCCCATAAAGAAGATGGAATATTTTAGGTATAAAAATATTTGTATAAATCTTAAATTGTGTATACATTATTTTTGCTAATTATTTAAGAAAAGTTTTAAATTTTCAGCTTGAATAATTTTTGTGAGTATTGGGTTAAAAAATTTTTTTTTAAAGAGGAACATAACATTTTTTAACAGAGTTTCTTTTTAAAATTCTATAAAAAAATAGTTCTTGCTAAAATGGCTATGTTGTATTTTGTGATGAAACTTCATATATTCAACCAAGGCAGGAAAATGGGTTTCAAACAGAGATCTTTTTAGATCTCCATAAAACAATTATGTACATGCAAAAAATGCAGTCCATACCATCTAAAACTAATCTTGTTAGAGTGCAGTGACAGATAAAATAAGGTAAGATGGTGGCCATATTGGATCCAAAAAAATTATCTTGAATTTTTTAATAATTTGGAGAACCTCTAGGAGGAAAAATAAATGTTGAATCCCAAAACAATCAGAAAAATTTAACCTCAAAATTTCATGCAAATATTTGAAATGACAGTCATTTTTGTTTATAATAATCTTCAACCCTTTTACTGCCACAGTTTCTAATTTTCAGTGAATATTGGAATCAATAATGAAATAATCAAAATGCAATCAAAATTAAAGATTAAGAAAAATACTTTGTAATTTTTATCATCATTTGATTAGAGCTGTGGTTCCCAAACTTTTTTTAGGCTAGTGCCATGTTGGATCACGAGTAAATTCTTAGCACCCCCCCCTCATACACATGCGAACACAATTTTTTTTGTGATTTAGATTTTGTAAAAAAAAAAAAAAAAAAAAAAAAAAAAAAAAAAAAAAAGTAATTTATTAAATGCTCCTAATACCACCCTCTTACTCCCTTTTGTCCCCCCCCCGATATTGGTACCCCCACACACTTTGGGAACCACTGGATTAAAGTATTTACCAGTTCTTAAACACAAAAGAGATTCAAGAAAATCTGAAAAATAAAATTTCCAAATCTTAAATGCCAAAATATATGGAACCCATGAAAGATGAGGTTAAATAACATTTAATTTGTTATAACATGAAAAGATATATATATATCTTTTTGCAAACCATATAAGATTTGTGAAATTTAAAATCTGTCACTGTACATACAATTCATGCAGGAAAGGAAAGTTTGGTGGGAAAAAACAAGAAGCAAAACAAGCAGGTAATTGATTTAAAAAAATGAGAAACCAAAAATCTTTACCTTCTACACGTTCTCCTGAAAGCATCAGAAGCAGGGATAATTCCATTAGCATTTCCCCAAAATCCAGTCTCCCCGACTGGGTATTTTTTTTTACCAAATCACAAACACCAATAATATCATGTGACCTCATAGTAAATATTTTAACAATTAATGAAATTTAAAAAAGTATTGAATAAAATAAAGATTTCAGGCCATATTGATTTCCAAAGGCAAGAATGTTATTCCAGATTAATTCAATTTTAGAAAATACATTAAATTCTCTGGTCAGCACAAGTGTATTATTATATATATATATATATATATATATATATATATATATATAACATAATGTAGAAAGTCCAACGTTATATTTGGAAATTAATATACTTCTACTTACACCTAATTCCACCTGAATTATTTCAAGTGATAAACTTTTATTTTGTTAGTGAAATAGATCACTAATTATGACTGAACTTATTCTAGTAGTGATTGCCCCAAGCAAATTTTAACAGGTTTGAATTCGGAGTTTTCCTTCTCCAAGACTGGTTGCCTAACCAAGGTTAAAAAGCCCAGTCTGCCCTACTATTTACCCATAACTGGAGAGAGTAGTTAGTTTCATACCTTTCCCAAGGGTATTGGCGTTATGTGAACTGTAGCTTTGTACAGGATTTGAACTCTGGTTGACGAGTCCATTTCCCATGACTAACCTAACCATTTATCACATAATATACAATATAATGTACTATTTCTTTACTTTAGGCAGCATTATTTACCAATTTTAGTTTTTAAACTAATATACTATAATATATCTTTAATATAATATACTTTATAATATATATCTTTATGTACCATTGCTGGAAACCTATTTGTGTATAATACACCTTTCTTCCAGATTTTGAAGCTTAAAAAAGTTAGGGGTGCGTATTATACATGATAATTAATTATTAACTTTTATTTCAGCCCAGAGTTTTGCCATATTTGGGATGGCATGACTGAAAGTAAGTTATATCAATGGTCCAAATTAACCAGTGTGTAACAAACACTTGCTTAATATTGCTACAGAGAAATAACCACTGGAATGTGTGTTTGTAATCCTGTTTCTCAAAACAGAAATTTAAGAAAACTATGAAATTGTTAAACAAAACAGAACTTCAATTTATATTGTTGATTTGAATGTTTTTGGATTGAAGCATTGATCAATTCCCATCAGGTTAATTTCAGAAAATTAAACATAAAATTCTTATGGAAATTTTATAATGTAAACAAAATATATGTTTTGGTCTGAGATGTCATAAAATTGAATTCAGAGATAAAAAATATATTTCAACTATTTGTCTTTTTTTTTATAAAAAAGGAATGTTTTTGTAAATAAATTTAGCAACCAAAGAAAGCCAAATTTAAATTTAACAACTGCATATGTATTTAACATATTACACACACACATCTATGTTAGGATAGTGTAGACAGAGCCAATGGTACCTGGTGAGTGTCAGTTAGCTATATATGCTCTATCAATGATATTGAGCACTCAATATTTATAAATATAACAAACACACACACACATATGTTGAAAGATGAAAATAAAGAAAATTATTTATTGGAATGCCAACACGTATTTCGACCAAGAGTTTGTCCTTGTATACATTGTATTCTATTTATTATTATTTTAAATACAAAATAAAATAGAGAAAACATAAAAATTGAAGTATACAAAAAGCGGTCATCATCAGGCCAAGATATGAATAAATAAATAATTTCTATCCATACAACATTTTCTTTCCTTTTACCTTTCAACATAATTGTCGGATTCACTTCCATTTTTCAACTTACACGCACACAAGGTGTTCTGTATGTGAGGGCAATAATATAGGTAAGAATTATAGGGTCATACACCTTATATTGAAAACTATGCTTATTATAAAGTACATTATAACAGGAGATGCCTGTATAAAAATAGGAATTTTATTGGTTATATTAAGAGGTCACAAGATAAATCAAATTAAAAAACAAAAACAAAAAACAAAACATGAAACATAACAAAAATATGCAAATACTTGTTCAGATCATTGCCTGACTTTGTGTCATACCTTTTGTTTAAGTTGACTTAAGTTTCAGATTATCATTCATGAAATTTGGAATCAACTTTAATGCCAGTCCTGAATTATGTCAACTCAAATCATATAGGATAAACTTTATATGAATGAAGACTATGTGAATATTTTATGTTACATGGAAAAAATGTCATTTTTTTAAAATGTATAATCATTATATCACTAATGATGAATGCATTTGTGAAAAAATTGACAAAAAATATTTTTTCCATAAAAAAAATCAAATCTAAAATTTATATAAAGAATTGGAGAAAAATACACAAAGGCTTTACTAAATCTTAATAAGTTGATCTTGAAAAAAAAAAAAAAAAAAAAAAAAAAATTAAAACGTGAGTGAAGAAAATAAAGTGAAAAAACTGGACCATTTTTTAAAATTATTGCCACAAATTTCAATGGCTTAGACTCACACATAGGAAGTGATTATTTTCCTTTTTTCAAGAGTCATGTGCTGGCCAGAATGAAAAACTCCATTCAATATCTTATACTGTATTTTAATTTAACTAATTCTTTTATTTTATGCTTTTCTTCTGTTAACTTGACTTTAAAATGCCTAAATACTGTCCATGTGCTTATGACCTCCCCACCCCCAGTACTGACTTCTACATATATATATAGACAAAACCCTTCCTTTCATAGCAGCACTGATTAGAAAATATTGAAGACATGGACTCTCCAACTTAAGTAAAGTTATTGCAAAACTGATTATTGTTAAAATCCCCTTAATTGTAATGAAAAGTCAATTTTCTAAAAAAAAATTCTGAAATACAAAAAAAAAAAAAAAAAAAAAAAAAAAAAAATTACTTAGAATTTTCCTTTCCTTGATATACTAATTGTGATTAGTCATTTGCTAATGTCTTGCAAGCAGTTGGAAAATAATCACTTCCTAAGTGTGTTTAAGTCACTGAAGTTCCATTAAAATTTGTGACAATAATTTAAAAAATGGTTGAGTTTTTCCAGTTTTTTTGGGGGGACAATACTGTATTTGGCATTGAAAATTTTCCAACTGATTTAATTTTTTTTTTCAAGCACAAATAATTTTCAAAACTCAATAATTGTTTCTATATCCATTATATATATTTTTTTTCCAATAATTCTTTTTAAAGATATGAATTTTATGAAAATGATCTAAGTGTATATGATTGAAATTCTTTTCTCAATAAGTGTCATTTTTTTTTTATAAGAGTGTGTTCATACCTATATTAAATATACAAGGTGTTTAAAAAAAACAATGTTAACATTACTATGCAAGTTCCTTTGATATGATTTTAAAGTTTTCACCTGTTTATCATCTCTAACAACACCTTATTGGAATCTTTCCCAGGTGTAATATCAGTTCTGCTTTTCTAATAAAGATATACTCACAAAGAAATATTGATCACCTGTGTGAGATTCCAAGCATGTGTTAACAGGGATGTGAACATGTGGAATCTGTTTGAAATTATATCATAAGAAGGTGTTAACATTCTTATTTATTTATTCATTTATAGTGATACTGATAGCTTTTTGATTTAGTGCGTCCTGGGATACACATATTTGCTTTCAATGAGTCCCTGGGAAAATGAATGGATCCAACTAAATAGGGTTTTTATTTATGATCTGAGGGAAAACAACTAAAGCCGTCTAACTCCTACCTTGTAACCTATCCTGTGTAATTAATTTTTAAGAAACTTTTGAAATGTATTTACAGTTAGCTTGAAATGATGAGGCAAGAAAAAGAAAAACACTGGGATGCATGGATGATTTTATTGCATCCTTTTAAATTTTTATGTGTCAGAGATACAGGACGCATACCTATCAGCATCTCTGATTTATTTATTTATTAAAAGAGACCAGTTTAGCTCAGTCAGTAGAACATCCACCAAGGAATTGCAAGGTTCCAGTTTAGATATTGTTCCTTGCCAACTCAGCGCATGAGTAGCACAGCTTGGGTAATCTGATCTAAGCAGTAAAGTGGGGAGCTGACAGCAGGTGCAGCGCTCCACCTCAGCAAAAACAATCAGCAAATATATATAACACATGTTTAAAAACAAATGGCTTAAAATTACTAACTGCAGTTTCTTGCCATAGCACAATCTTCAGGGTATTTTTGTCCTACCATCAGCCTGTATAACTGGGTTGTACCCATTTTCAATACTGTGGGTATGCTACATACCCTCCTTTACCCCTATGTAATACTGGAACTTACCAGGCAGAGCCTATGCTTGTTTTGTGCCTATATCTATTGGTTAACTGATTGTGAGTTCAATATCATCTTTGGGTCCCTGAATTCAGCTATTTTTAGTTTTTCTTGTAGGCACAGCATGCACGAGTTATCATTTCCTTTGTGTGATGGTGCTTTCTTAATAATTCTCCACTCCACTTCTGAATCACCAAGCACTAAAATGGTTTCAGTTTGTTTTTTTTTTTTTTACTGCATATCAACCTCGGTGGGTCATTTAATGCCGACAAAGTATTGAAATAAATTCATTCTTATGCGTAATACAATTTTGTTTATAAACTTCATGTTTTTCTATTAAACCCATAGATGGGACCCTAACAGGTACTACCACTACGGATCAGAGTGGACCAGGGAGCAATGGTGATGAAGGGGTGCTCCACATTCCCCAAACTTCCAGAACTGGAACCTCACCATCAGATAGAGTTTAACGTCATTCCCAGGACATGTAGACCCTTAACCATATGATAAGAAGGATTGGGGTTGACGTTGGGGCAATCATAAAATGATTTCAGCAAGATGCAAATTAATAATTATAAAGTAGGAGTCAAAATGAAGCATAACTAATAGATTAAATTTGGTTTAACTAGCTAAAGAGTATAAAATAAAACCCTTGTAGAATGGTTAAGAAAACCATTTACAGGGCAGCACCAGAAAGGATATACCGTATATACTAGCAGATAGGTCACACCCCTAATAGTTGTCAAAGTGGCTGGGTTAGCTCAGTTGGTAGAGCGTTTGGCTAGAAACCACAAGGTTCCTAGTTCAATACTGGCCCTCGCTAATTCAGCGTACGAGTAGCACAGGGATCTGTGCGGTAAAGTAAAGAGCGGAAGGAGTGGCGCAGATGCAAAAATAATCTCTTAGTCTAGCGCTATTGTAAAAGGGATAGACTCCCTCACTGTCTGGCTGATACAGACTTTAGGCCACCCCAAAAACTTTACTTTTATATGTTTATTTTAATATTTTCTTTTGACTATTTAATAATATTCATTTTAATAGTGAAAAGGGGATAGACTCCCTCGCTGTATGGCTTGTACCGACATTAAGCCACCCCAACGACTTTACTTACTTTATAATCTGTTTAGTTACATGATCTATTCTAACAAAACTTATCAAATATTCCATTCCCCCTTTGTTTCAAGACTTTGCTTACAAGAATTAGATCTAGAACACTTTGCCATAGACTGTGATGCATAATGCAAACATATAGAGATAAGGTTTTTATGTTTCTTAGTACTTTAATCATAAATGAGCCTGGGTAAAAATGCATAACAGTTAACTCAATAAAAAAAAAAAAAAAAAAAAATCAATTATTATTTACTAAACAGTCACATACAGCATAGAAGACAAGAAAAAAAGTAGGAATCTTTGATATACATATATTCTATGTATATGAAAGACTTGGAAAGTTTTCAAATGCATATTGTTGGCATTTGGGCTAATCATTGCTAATTAATGATAAATAAAAAATTAAAGTAGTGCTGTTTTACTTTTATGTTGAACGGTAGGATCCATGACTGTCGTAACTTTTGATTAAAATAAGTGCAACCTATCTGTGAATATATATGGTAGTGTAATGACAAACGATAGACTTTGGAAAGCTTTATTCTACTTAGAATAATTGGTACACTTATTGAGAGTTTATATAGTCTAGTATTCACTAGAGAGTTCTCCAAAGGGGAGGTAATCATAAAATTACTTATTACAGGGAGTTAATATTTTTTAGATGTAGTTGATACACTCGAGTATTAATCTAGATTTCAAAATAATTTTCTGCTTGACATTAGTTATTTAAATATATTTTATTCTTATTGTGTCTGATATTTTTGTGCATAAGTTAATATTTTTGGAAGTTTCATATAATCAACATTTATAAAGTAAAGACACGGAAATTTTGAGAGTCAACAATTGAATCTAAACAATCATTTGCATAAATTTCCCAGAAAAAGATGAAATCTGCTCTTGTATCCAATTCATAAATTAACCCATTGTACCAGAGATTTAAAAAAAAAAAAAATTAATATTACAGTATATACAAGAGCAATGGACAATCCCTATTTTTTAGCCACAAAAAGGTGTTTTTATAATATTGCTGTAAGCTTGATGTGTTCAAAAACATAACACCTGTAATAAACAACTCCTTGTTTTTGAAAATTAAAGTTTGTTCATTATATGAGTATAGGTAATTTACTAAGCCTAGCTTAGTTTGGCACAAGACCAGAAGTATGCGACACCCAGTGAGAATCTAACTCAGTAACAATGGTCTGCTACATATCAAAAAACTAACAATTATACTATGTGAGTTAAACTGCGTGATCCTAGTTGACCTCAAATAAATTTTAGAATATCTAAGAAGTTTAGTTAAGATTTGGTCAGTTAATAAGTGACCTTATCAACCAGAGTTCATTTTCTAAAAATTAATGTAAACCCTTATCCCTTTGTCCCTCAAATATCCTGTATCGAAGCAGAATTCATGTTCAAGTACAAACCACATTTAAAATTGGACCATATGACCTTTTGCGATCTTGATTCGTGGGGACATTTTTTCCATTTACACTGTCAAAATCCAGTTAATTGTTAACAGACAATTTTTAGAGTTTTTTTTTTTTTTTAATTATAAAACTAAACCCTAAACCTAAGACGTAACAAACAACCGGATTTTGACTGTAAATGGAAAAAAAATGTCCCCACGAATTGAGATCGCAAAAGGGGTGCCTAAAGGTCATATGGTCTTTAAAATTCACTTAAACTTTTAAACTAAATAAATTTTATAATATCTAAGTTTAGTTAAGATTTGGTCAGTTCATAGGTAACCTAATCAAGCAAATTTCATATTTAAATTAAGGGTTTACATTAATTTTTAAACTAATGTAAACCCTTATCTATTTGTCCCTCAAATATCCTGTATCCAAGCTGAATTCACATTAAGTACAAACCACATTTAAAATTCATTTATGTGTAAGTTGGAGCACTTGGAAGTCAAGGTACCAGTGTATAAATATTGAACAAGTTTTATGATATAATTTCCAACAATCTCCATATGTTCAATATGACTTATCCTTTAGAAATTCTCATTTCACAAATCAATATTCTTTTTAGGGCTGGTTTAGCTCAGTTGGTAGAGTGTCCGACTAGGAATCATAAAGTTCCTAGTTCGATACCAGTCCTTCTCAGTGTATGAGTAGCACAGGGATTTGTGCAGTAAAGTAAGGTGTGGCGTTCCACCTCAGACGCAAAAACAATCTCCTTAGTCTAGCACTAGTGAAAAGTGGATAGACTCCCTCGCTGTCAGGCTGATACCGACTTTAGCCACCCTCTCGATTTTACTTTACTTACATGAAACTTAAAGTAACATTTCTAGTGTTTATAATTTGATATTTTGAATTAAGAATTTTCACTAGACATATTTGGCAATTAACTAAAAACTTGATAGTGTCAGTAAGGAGTCCAGGATAAAAGTGTAGTATGGATAACCAGAAGTAAAACATTTAGACGTTATTTTTCTGATGCAGGTGTCATTGGGGAATGAGAAAAGTTTTGGTAAATGGGCCAAAGCCTGGTTCATCTACCAAAACTTATGAATTTACATGACCCCTACACACAAGCAGGATGTGACACAAGGTCAATTTTTAAGCAGATTAAATTCAGAGTTTTTCTTCTCCTAGACTAGTTGCCACACCAATATTAAAGAGCCCAATCTGCCCTACTATTTACCCATAGCTGGAGGGAGAATAGTTAGAATCATACCTTCCAAGGGTATTATTAGTGTAATACAAACAGACTCGTCTAGGATTTGAACTCAGTTCACCATGTCCATTTCCCATGACGATAACCATTACACCACAATCGCTTCCCAAACTTTTAGCCTGGACTAAAGACAGTATTAAAAAAGTACACTGACTGATTATTGTCTATATAGTTATTTGACAGATGATAACCACAAAGTTCTTATATTCATATTCATGAAGCACGTGGTGTAATGGTTAAAGTCATGGGAAATGGACTTGTCGCCCCGAGGTCAAATCCTGGACCAGGTAATTGCATATCACTTAGTGCTAATACACATGGGAAAGGTATGAATCCTACTCTCCCTCCAACTATGGGTAAATAGTAGAGCAGACTGGGCTCTTTAACCTTGGTTAGATAACCGGTCTAAGAAAAGGAAAACTGAATTCAAACCTGTTAAACTCCGCTTAAGAAATTGACCTTGTGTCACATCATGCTCGTACGGAGGGATTGATTGGTTTGTGTGTGTATATATATATATATATATATATATATATATATATTTTCATAATCAATTACAATAGATGAAAATTAATGCATTACTCATGTTGATATTTTAACTGGTTCTCCTTAGAACAGGTTTGTCCAATTTGAATTTTAAACAATTTTTTCAAACCTTTCTCATTTTATTTCTCTGAATTTCTGAGATGAGGCTTGATAATTAGTATTATATTATTGTTAGAGTCACAGAGCAAATTTATAAGTTTAAGTATTCTGTTATATTTTTTACATATATTATATATATTATATATATATATCTTATAAACAAGTTTTGTTAAAGAATAAATATAAGGTTTGTTTAATATTCTTTTTTTTTACTGTTTCCTTTTTTAAAAAATTTTTTTTACACAAGACTTGAAATGTTAAGATCAACCTGGTAGAGAAATTTCCCCAAATTTTAATTCTAAGCACATTGGGTCATTTTCAAGTTTGATTTGTAACCACTTAGTAATAATAGTAGGTACCGTAAAGAATCTGAAGTCTGTGCCAGACTAAGCAAAAGTTTAGTCAATTCTAAGAACAATAATGTTTAATCTGTTAGAAGAAAAAAAAATCCCATTTTGTAATAGTAGAGAAAATGTATCTTTTCAGAAGATACATTTTTAGATTAAATAATATTGATGAAAACATTTAAGTGTTACCTTTTTTTTTTTTTAATATAAATCTGGCAAGAATGAAGAATTTACTAAAGCCTTGAAGAAAATACAAATAAAAAGATTGTCACAGCAAAGTTGAAATAGAATATGATAAAAAATATCTTACCTGTTCGTTTAACAGGGGAACCATATCCATAAGAAGCTTGAGGTCTGCAATGAAAATTGATAAGTTAAACTTACAATTTTTTGACTTTTGAAAAAGTAAACCATAAGAAAAATATATAGAAAAAATAAAAATCTTGTAGTGGAATAGATCCGATTCAAGACTTATATAAAGAAAGAAATTGATGAAAAATATAGAATATTTTATATACAGGGTGACAGAATACGGGTTCTGTTTTTTTTTTTGTGCTGGTAGTCTGCATCAGTAATAGTATATATACATTTAAACTTACCTGCTGCCAATTAATTTAAAGACAATTTGATGTACACAGATACTTACTTTCCATACAAACAATTATTTCTATTTCATGGATGGATTTCAGAATTAATTTGGATTATTCCCATTTATTTATTATAAGTTATAAAAATTGCTAATGTACAAAAAAAAAAAAAAAAAAAAAAAAAAAAAAAAAAAATGCTGAAACAATTACAGTAATTAAAATTTGGGAATACAAAATTTCAGCATTATGGGTCTGGATTCAGCCTATAATATTTTCAATTTGCTTATGGAGTCACCCTGATTCCAAAATGGTATGATATTTTGGGCTATGGCTTCTAGGAGTAAAGTTGAAAAAAATGTGACACTAACATTCGCATTTATTATTAGAGATATCAATGTTTGCTATTCCGACAGTTGAAGAGAATTAAAAAGCTCATTATACTTACTTAAAACAATTTTCTTCATAGATACTATTCCAAATACGGTGTGGAGATCGTCCTTTGTAACCAGTGTAGCGTTCGGGGTTCAGAAGTAAATCAACATATTCCATTTCAGAGGATAGTTCATCTGTAAATGAATATATAATAATAATAAATTAAAAAAAGAGTAAGGGTCAAAGAACAAGAAGAAAAAAAAAGAAGAACAAGAAGAAGAACAAAAAAAGAACAAGAAAAAAAAAAAAAAACAAAAAAAGAACAAGAAGAAGAACAAGAAAAAAAAAACAAAAAAAAAACAAAAAAAAGAACAAGAAAAAAAAAAAAAAACAAAAAAAAAAAAGAACAAGAAAAAGAAAAAAAAAAACAAAAAAAACAAGAAGAACAAGAAAAAAAAAAAAAAAAGAAAAAAAGAAGAACAAGAAGAACAAGAAGAACAAGAAAAAAAAAAAAAAAAGAAAAAAAAAGAACAAGAAGAACAAGAAAAAAAAAAAACAAGAAAAAGAACAAGAACAAGAAAAAAAAAAAAAAACAAAAAGAAGAACAACAAGAAAAAAAAAAAAAAAAAAAAGAAGAACAAGAAGAACAAGAAGAACAAGAAAAAAAAAAAAAAAAGAAGAACAAGAAAAAATAAAAAAAAGAAGAACAAGAAAAAAAAAAAAAAGAAGAACAAGAAAAAAAAAGAAAAAAAAAAAAAAAAAAAAAAAAAAAAGAACAAGAAAAAAACAAGAAAAAAAAAAGAAGAACAAGAAAAAAAAACAAGAAAAAAAAAAAAAAAAGAAGAAAAGAAGAACAAGAAGAAGAACAAGAAAAAAAAAAGAAGAACAAGAAAAGAAAGAAGAAAACGAAAAAGTGAGCAATTTCAACGATTTTTCGTGCTTTTATTCATCATTTATGGTTAGTTTTAAATTTAACATTAGGATTAGCTGAAGAAGGAAATTGCATACGTTTATATCTACATTTTTTTTTAGTAGTTTCTTAAGAGTATTATTGCACAAAAGTTATAGCAGATATTCCTATCTAATACAACTAATTTGCAAATAGAGTCATAAATGGGATCCTAAAAGGTATTACCCATTAGAGTAGACCTGGTAGTAATGTCAATGAAAAGGCACTCCACACATCTCCAGATTTGGAGCCTCACCACCAGTGTTATACCCAGGGGATTCTTTTTTTGGAGTGGGTGGGTGGTGCGTCTTGGATGCAAGTTAAATTGGCAGAGTGGCCTATTGTTCGTAGCAGCTGGACAGCAAGGGAGTCTATCCCCTTTTTTGCTATAGCTAGACCAGGATGATTATTTTTGCTGGGGAGGTGCAGCACAAAACTGTCTGCCTCTCATTTTACAGATAAGATTACCCAAACTGCTAATCATGCACTGAGTTGGTGGGGACTGGTATTGAACATGGAATCTTGCTATTCCTAGGCAGGTGCCCTACTGAGTGAGCCAAGCTGGCCCCCATCTTTCAGTTTACCTACATCTTGGATTTAGATAAATTGAAATAAGAATCTATTAAAATATATACATTTCACAGTTAAAATTGAATTCATAAATATCTAAAGGAATATTATTAAATAGAATAAATTAAAATGAATATTATTAAATAGTCAAAAGAAAATATTAAGATAAACAAAAGTTGTTGGTGTGGCCTAAAGTCGGTATCAGCCATACAGTGAGGGAGTCTATCCCCTTTTCACTATTTTTAAATAGTCAAAAGAAAATATTAAGATAAACATATAAAAGTAAAGTTATTGGGGTGGCCTAAAGTTGGTATCAATCAGACAGAGAGGGAGTCTATCCCCTTTACACTATTAAAATGAATATTATTAAATAGTCAAAAGAAAATATTAAGATAAACCTAAAAGTTGTTGGGGTGGCCTAAAGTCGGTATCAGCCATACAGCGAGGGAGTCTATCCCCTTTTCACTATTAAAATGAATATTTTTAAATAGCCAAAAGAAAATATTAAGATAAACATATGAAAGTTGTTGGGGTGGCCTAAAGTCGGTATCAGACAGCGAGGGAGTCTATCCCCTTTTCACTAGCGCTAGACCAAGGAGATTGTTTTAGCATCTGAGGTGGAGTGCCACACCTACCAACAGCTCCTTACTTTACCACACAGATCCCTGTACTACTTACATGCTGAATTGGCGAGGACCGGTATTGAACATGGAACCTAAGCCGGCCCTTCTAGTATATCTAGGAACAATTTTAAAATTCTACAATAATTTTTATTATTTTATATTAGCATATGAGATTTGAAAAATAAAAATAAAAAACAAACGAACCATCAATTTCACAAAATGTTGTCTGAGCATCATCAAAGTCTGACCAGTCCTTAAAAGCTTGTTTACTCTGATCACTAAAAGAAAAATACATTTCTATTAATGAATAAATAAAAACAAACAAATAACGATTAAAAAAACCAAAAAAAAACAAAAAACAGAAAAAAAACTAAGTGTAAATTCTGCTGCTGCAATCCTAAAGAAAAAAAAAAAAAAAGACCAATTCTGTAAAACTTTAAGGATAGAAATTAGCCATTACATTTTAGACAATGTAATATCTTATGCAAAACAAGTTTAATTTTAACAGAATTTTATAAGAAATTACTAACAAAGTTGAAAACAATTTATTAATATGGTTTACTTACTGCATTAATTTCCATACTTAATTTCTTAGAAAAACTAGCAAATATATGCACCCTCCGGGTGCAAGTATTTAAGTTTTAATATAATAAAATATCATATTAAATTAGAAAGGCTGATGAAACTGAATAAGAATGCAGATAAAAAGATTTTGAACAGAGGGGGTATGATTGAAAAATAGAACAACTTTGAAACTAACTATCGTTTTACATTACTCCCATCTGTCTTTGTTAATTTTTCCTAATTTAACTATTTAGTTAAGATAGAAAGTAAAGAATAATATTACAGTTATTTCTTCTTGTTAATGGATTTCTTTTAAGATTTATCCCAGAGATTTTTGCTCATATTCATTAATATAAAACCAAACAATTAGAAATCAATAATACTAAGCATATATTTATTAAAATCAATTTTTTAAGATCAATATGCAAATTAGCCTTCCCATTCACATTGTAAACTGCTATTTTGTTGTATATATAAATACAATTGCATGTTATTAGTATGTAGATATGGTCAACAGTCTTAATGATGTAAAACAATTTTACTAATAATTGAGGTTTAAATAAAAATAGAATCATGGAGAATGTGATGTAAATAACAAAGGGAATTGTGACTTCAATAGTTTCGGTTACAGACATACAAACCCACAATCTCCATTATAATAAGATATATAAACTGAAATCATACTTGCATTAGATAACTGTATTATTTCATTAAATAATATTACTTTACTTTTGTCATTATTGTTTATTTTAAATCACGAGAATGTTAAATCCTTACAACCTGAGCGATTTAAGGAGCAGTGTTTTAACTGTTTTAAATACATACATCTGTGTATATACTTTACGATCACCAGAGAGATCAAATCTGTAAACAGATGATCATTGTGTTATGCTGGCGGTGAAAGTTTATTCAAGTCGTTCCTAAAGATTTTATATATATAAAACATAACTAAGAAGGCTTGTTCATTAATTTATTACTATTAGTATTAACATTTACTATTCTGCATTATTGTTAATTTTAATAAAATGAAAATATTCATCAGAAATGAGACAATTTCTGTTAAGTGAAGAGCAAGAACTGTGGCATTGGCCTAAGACAAAAAAGTCTGAACCCCCCCCAAAAAAAAAAAACAAAAAACAAAATTACCATTGCTTAAGTTTACATAATAGTTTATGAAATGTTTAACAGTGGTTCCAACTATTAAGAAACAATGGTTATTTCCTATAACTCCAACCTAAAAAAGGGGAATTACTCTGAATGAATTTTATCTGATATTTAATCTACCCATTATTTTCCCATTAAACTAATCCTAAACCCTAACCTCTTTTTTCCTAGTAGATCAATAAATAAATAAATAATTTATAAAATTCATTCAGAGTGGTTCCCTTTTTTAGGTTGGAGTTATAGGAAATAACCGAAACTATTTTTGATAACTTCAAACAAACAAGCTACTCATTCCATAAATCATTTTGATTGGTTAAAATTTTCAGCAGTGAATCTGATTGGTTTAAAAAGTCAATTGCTGCACTCTTTGGTGTCTGTGAGCCTCTGTAATGATATAGTTTGTACACAGTCCTATCAACCATGAATAATTTTAAAACAGATCTATTTCACCCATAGATGGGACTTGAACAGCTACTAACCACTTTGGGTCAGAGTGGACCTGGGAGTAATGGCAATGAAGACGTACTCCACAATTCACAGATCTCCAGAACTGGGGCCTCACCATCAGATGCAGTTTAATATTCTACTCAAGACCCCTTTTTTGCGGTCTTACCCCCTCTGTAATAAATACAGCATATTCTATGCCCCACTGAAAGGGAGTTGTATGATATGATAATAGTGTTAATACCCTTAAGACAGGTATATATATATCCAATTATTCTCCCGCCAGCTATCGGTAAATAGTAGGGAAGACTTTTTTTTTTTTAAACCTTGGTTAGGCAACCAGTCTAGGAGGAGAAATATAACCAAAACCAATTAAAATTCTTATTTGTGAATACTATATTCATTAGCTATGTTTGCTTTTTGTCATTTATTTTTATAATTACCTTCATTCAAAATGGTTAATATTTATATGAGATAAATAAAAAGACTGATACCTGAACATGCACAACTCTTGCATAAAAAGATTAAGCATATTGTTGCTACTTACAATAACCAAAGCTTGCAAACCATAATACCAAGTAATAAAAATAAATCTTAAGAGATGCATTTTCATAAAAAAAGATTTAGTGATCATACAGAAAAAGGAATTTGTCTAAGAAATATTCAAAAAGAAAATTTACAAGTTTGGTCTAATAAGTAAACGAGACAGATTGCATAAAAATACTTAATTACATTTGTAATGATAAACAAAAACACGGATAGAAAGCTTTTGTTCTACTTAGAATAATGTCACAGTTTACCGAGAGCTTATATACTCTTAGAAACACCAAAGTGTTCCCCAAAGGGGAGGTAACTCAATTACTTATTACATACATATCAATTGTATTTCTTTTGGAAGCCACGCACCAATAAAAATGCCGTTTCTGCTTCTGGAAATACAGCACTGAAAGGGTTAAACTGAGACTGTCTTACAAGCTTGTGGAGTTGTGTCTTGATTTTTTTTTGGGGGGGTGTGGGGTGGAATAAGAAATACTTACAAAGTTTCAGAACAAGGAAGTAAGGATACTGTGGGAACACAGGAATTTAAAAAAAATTTTCTTTAGTTACTTTCTAGGTTGATTTTGTATAGCAGTAATAATAAAATAAAATGTAAATCCTGATTATCTGGTGTCGCTTGATAGATTTTTATTTATCCCATTTTATTTCACCCAATTTTAAAAATGAAAAATTTCAAATGGTCTTGAGTCTCTTAACTCTAAATGTATTATACCGCCTCATTCCACCCAGCCAGAGGTCACGTTCATTTTCCTAATCTACCCCAAATGATAGCCTTTGTTTAAATGTAATATTAAACATATTTAGAAGTCTTTGATTTAAGGGAAATAACAGGTAACTTTAAATGAAAAGGCATTTTTTTGATAAATCCTAATAGGAATTGGGTTCTGGACTTAGAAAAGTCTCAACAAGAATTGGAAAAAAAAAAAAAAAAAAAAAAAAAAAAAAAAAAAAAGTTACACGTTTGTTTTATTTGTAATATTGAAATTGTGAATTACAGAATATATTTTGGTAATTTTGATCTTATGTTGTCCTGGCCTCCTGCTTTAATTTAGGCTATATTTTAGCGAACCAGTATCAGTCAAATTTCCAGTCCAACTTAGATATTTTCAGAGTCATGTTTTTATCACATGTAGATATTCTAAATGCCTCTCCACAGATTTTTATCAGCAAATCAATGTAAATATTTTACACCCCCCTCTTTTAAGAAAGAGTGAGAGAGGTCAAGATTATATTTTTTACATATTGAATTATTTGCAATAGCATTTAAGTAAACATATCAAATGTTGTAATAATTAAATTATCATACTGTAATATATCCACAGGTCCTGCTAGTGATAATAATAATGATAATAATAAAAAGGTGGGTATCATCACCATGAGAAGCAGAGAAAGGGAAATGGATTATTTCCTATAAGTCCAACATAAACAAAGGGGAACCACTCTTGACTGATAAATTATTTATTTATTTTCCCATTAAACTAACCTTAAACCCATCTTTATTCCTAGTAGATCAATAAATAAATAAATAAATAAATAATTGGACCTTTAGGCACCCCTTTTTGATCTCGATTCAGAAGGACATATTTTTCATTTACACTGTCAATATCTGTTTGTTTGTTAACGGAGGATTTTTAGAGTTTTTGTTTTAAATTATAAAACTAACCCCAACAAACAACCGGATATTGACGGTGTAAATGAAAAACGTGCTTCTGAATCGAGATCAAAAAGGGGTGCCTAAAGGTCCTATGGTACAAATAATTTATCAGTCAAGAGTGGTTCCCCTTTGTTTATGTTGAACTTACAGGAAATAACCAGGAAATGATTATCCTCATGGGCACTAACACCAGCAGGTTATAGAATAAAGCAATAGAAAAGAAAGAAAAATATCAAGACCTGGATTGTGCAGACCAGTGACTGTGAAAAGCAAAAGTAGAAAAAAATATAAAAAAAATAAAATATTTACTGCTTTAGTACTACAGTAGATTTAAAGCCGATATTGAGAGTTTTGTTAACCAAAATTTTTTTTTTTTTTTTTTTTAAATTAGTTTTTAATTAATTTGGAAATTTGTTAATGTTATTTCTAATTTTTGTTTTCCTAAACTTTCCTTTAAGTTTTTGTTAATTATAATTAATAGCACCAAAAAAGCTCCTGTCAGTGTAAAAAAGTTTTGAAAGATATTGCTTGATTGCTTGAGGGAGGTGGGAGTTAAAAATTCAATGTCAGAGAGTTTGTACCATAAATAAGTAAAATCAAATTTATTAAAAGAGTAAAAAAAAAATAAAACAATTTGAAATGGAAACTTAGTTCTGATAACTTTAAATATATATTAAGATAAAACTATATATAATATATAATACTGGGCATGTATTTATTAAAACTTGTTTTAAAAAACAATGAGGACAGTCTAAGTTTGCATGCTCAAATTCTGAGTGTATTTATTCTATGTTATGATGATTTTGGGTAATGTGATGTAAGCAGTGACAATTTTGGTTACAGACAAATAGAAACCTAATCTCTGTTATTAATTAGATATATTAAAAGCAAAAAAAGATCAGTATCTTAGTACTAAATTAAAAGTTCTTTTCCAGTGTAGATACTAATATACCGATCTCTCAAGAGAGACCATCACTAAGACTGACATGTACTACATTCAATCCCCTACTGAATGAGGTGGAGGACGGGCTCCATGTAAGCTTGGGTCAGTTTTCATATATTTTCTATGAATAAAATTTTGTGAAAATTGACATATAGTAGACATGTATCAAATTCGGTGTGTGTGTGTGTGTGGGGGGGGGGCTCAGTCCCTAATAACTGCCCTGACTAGGACAGAATTTAAAAATCAAGAGTACAGAAATATAGGTCAAACTAAATACTAATTATATAAAAAGGGGAATAAAAACAAAGGTCTGTTTTTTTTTATGTACATGTATAATGTCTTCTAGATATCCAACTAGGTAATAATGTGTATAAACATATGGTAATTCTCATAAATATTTGAACAGACAATTTACTTCTAATTGCTTTTTGAGGACCATTACAAATATTATTAGTACTAGCAAATATATGCACCCTCCGGTGCAAGTATTTAATTTTAAAGGTAATAAAATATTAAATTTGAAATACTTTTGAAACTGAATAAAAATCCAAAAAAATAGAACAACTTTGAAACTAACTCTTCCATCATTCTTCCTTTTTCAATGCTAAATTTTCCTAATTTAACTATTTAGTTAAAATAGGAAGTAAAGAATAAAATTACAGTTATTTCTTTTTTATTAATGGATTTCTTTTAAGATTTAAGAGATTTTTACTCATATTCATTAAGAAAAAAACAATTAGAAATCAATAATCAAGCATATTTAATAAAATTTTTTTAATATCAATATGCAAATTAGCTTTCCTGTTACACTGAAAACCCGTATTTTGTTGTATATATAAATACAATTGCATGTTATTAGAATTAGATAAAGTCAAAGTATTAATAATGTCAAAAGTTTTAATAATTGCGGTTTAAATAAAAATAACAATCATGGAGAATGTGGCGTAAATAAAAGGGAATTGTGACTTGAGAACTAATATAGTTTCGGTTACAGACAGACAAACAGTCTCCATTATAATAAGATGTTTTGTAGGTCTGAATACGAGATTTCTGAATTTTTTTTTTTTACAGAGTAAGAAATTTGAAAAACGCACAGATGTTAAGTAATTTTGTTTTATTAGCTTATATTGCAATATTTCAGTCTGTTTGGAAAAACATCAGAGCAGGTCTATTATAATAAGAAAACAGTTTTTTGAAAAATATGACTGGTTGTAAGGGAAATAATAACGGATTTTTAAGAAAAGAGATATTTAGATATTTTTTTTAATTCTTAAATTTTTTTTTTTTTTTTTTTTTTTTTTTTTTTACACACAGTCCATGACACTATTGAGGCCTTATATTAAAATAATGGCCTCAATGGTGTCATAAACTGTTAATTTGTTAAATGTGAAAAAAAAAAAAAAAAAAAAAAAAAAAAAGATTTTTTAAAATCCTAAAATCTTGTTCAGAATCATGGAGAAAGAAAACTTACATTTTCTATTTGTAAGAAGATTTGCCAAACTTGTCATTTGGATCTCTTCTGTTCAAAATCCTTAAATGGTCCCTTCAATTTTAGGCAATAATAAAAAAAAATTCTGTGCTTGTTTAAATTCTTTGAGCAATACTTTCTATAAAGACAAGGTTCATAAAATACTGGTCTTAAGCAATGTTTTTTTTTTTTTTTTTAATAAAGATTCTTAGTTAAAACAATCAGATCTAGCTTCTAAATTACCTAAATTCATATGGAAATTACAGTTAAGCAGTCATTAGTTATGATAAATTGCATGTGATTTCAACAAGTCAAAGAATGTTAATAAAATTGTTAATAAACCTTGAGAAACATTTGAGTATTGATCAAATTGACAATAATGTTCAAGTATTTTGATATTAGTTTTACTATTTCTAACATGCATATGAAGTAAAACAGGTTATGTAAAGAAAATAGAGAAAAAAAAAAAAAAAAAATTAAGGTATCCTCCATGATGAAGGAGTTTGAAACTTGTTTACTAAAAAAAAAAAAAAAAAAAAAAAAAAAAGGAAAAAAAAAGAAAAAGAAAAAAAAGAAAAAAAAAAAAAAAAAGAAAAAAGAAAAAAAAAAGGGGGAAAAAGGGAAAAAGAAAAGAAAGAAAAAGAAAAAAAGCTGAGTTAATTGTAAATCTGAAAGAAAGAAAAATGTCAATTTAAAATGGCATATAAACAAGATCTTTACAAGATTTGGTACATAAAAGAATTCAATATTTTTGGATGTGTTTGTGCTGTAATGGTTATCATTGTAGCAAATAGACACAGAGTTCAAATCTTGGACAAGTGTTTGCATTTCACAGTGCTAATATCTTTGGGAAAGGTATGAATCCAATTATTACTCCCTGCAGCTATGGGTAAATAGTAGGCCAGACTGAGCTAACCATAGTATAGCAATCAGTATGGGAGAAGGAAAACTGAATTCAAAACTGTTAAATTCCACTTAAAAATAGGCACATCCTACTTATGCAGAGTAGTTGGTACACACACACTTTTTTACTTATGAAAAACAACAACACATTAGAATTCAAAGTCCACTACAAACCCACAGCCAAAAATGATCACATACATCACTACTCATACCATACTAAAAAAGGCATTATAATAGGTTTCTACCTCAGAGCCCTCTGCATCTGCACACTCAAACATTTGAATGATGAATTCACCTACATAGAGAACACCTTCTGAAAACCTCCAATATCTTTTATACAACATGCTAAGGTCAAAAGCCCTCAAAATCCATACCAGGAACCAACCCCAACCCCACTAGCTCCAAAATCCGACTCCTACAGATACATAATTCTACCTAACAACCAAACCAACAGTAACATTAGTAAAAATTTGAACAATCTAGGTATCAAGACAGTCACTTTAGCATCCAAAACTATTCATAACATACTAAATAAAAACTCTCGACAGCGAGTAAAATCAGAAGCAGGCATGTACATTATTCCATGTACAGACTGCCACAAAAAATACATAGGTGAAACCTCCAGAAACATGAAAAACGCATCTATGAGCACAAGCTCAATATTAAATTGGGTGACAGCAACAACTGTTTATTCGAATACATATCTAAAACACAACACAGCTTTAATTTCAACAACGCATCCATGATTGCAAACACCAAATGTTAATTATAGATCTGGCTTCTTTAATATTTCGTCTCCCCTAGGCAAAACCATCATAAACAGCTATAGACCAAAAAGACAACCTGATGATACTTAGCAAAAAAAAAAAAAAAAAAAAAAAAAAAAAGTACATAATAAAAACAACACACAGTTATAAAACCCACTACCATTCCCCACTATATCTCTACCAAACCCAGCACATATGACCTACTGAAGACCTCTTTGTATACCAAAATATCCCTGACCTGACTAGTTATACTTAAACAAAAAAAACAAAACAAAAAAAAAAAAAAAAAAAAAAACAAAACAAAAAACAAAAAACAAAAAAAAAAAAAAAAACAAACATCAATTCCCACTTCCTAAAAATTCCTGTTACATCAATAACAGAACCTTTCTAGTGTGGGATGTTAAGATATTTATAATTAGTTGGAAGGTTTAGAGTGACCTTCCAACATGGGTACATATAAGTACAAGAAATATTCCAACAAAGAAGTTATATTTATAACAAATAGAGACTTTAATAGTGAGCACATGGAGAAAATGCATACATGACAAGGAACACATATATTCATGACAAGGAACACATATACTCATGACAAGGTACAATACAGACATAAAAACGGACACAGAAATATACACAAAAGATGTAGGACTATGTCCTAAAGAAGTGATACAGAGTACATAAAGGAATATTATTTACTTAGGCTGAGGGGGGCGAACCCCCCACATAAAAGATATACATGCAAATGTCCAACCCATGTGTCCTGTAGAAAAGAGAACTCAAACTTCCCGCTTTCCTGACAATACTCAGGAGCCCTAGCGGTAGAAAACCCGGCGGCAAGGGAAGATAACTCTTTCAGACCAAACAGGGGCAGACAATAGCTACACCTCTCACCAGAAGATAAAAAATGAAACTTCCACTACCAACGTACAAATCATTAGTAACACCAGCAACTGACAACCCTATTCAAGACCTGATGACTCACCAGTATGAGAGCGGCATCTTCTGAAGCAATAACTTAATCCACTGTCCTGAAAAAGGTCTAACAAACTGAAACATTATAACATCGACATCACTACCTACAATAAAACATCCATCCTGTTCAACATCCTGTGTTTGTCTACCTTTCTCCATTTTTTAGTAAATACAAACCGGATAAAACAAAACAAATGTTAAATTTAGCTGCAACAAATTCAAAGTATTATACACAAGAACATTTTTTTCCAAAATTTCAAAGCCCAAAAGTTAGATGTGAGTATTATACACGAGTGTATTATACACAAATAATTATAGTATATGCATAAAAAGCATCATAATTACCATTCTATCATTACTTACCTAATGGTCTTATCTAAAGCTCCTAATTTTCTTTCTTCTTCACAAGTATGTTCAGAATTGGTTTTTTGAGAATACTGCAATTGGAAAAAAATAAAATAAAATGAAATAAAAAGAATTTATAACTTTGGTTGGTTGGATTTAATGGCATACAAACTTTGGGTTATTTTATGCTGGAGATGTTGTTACTTTATTCATTCTTGTTGAGTATTCAAATGTTTTTAAAACCCATTTTATAATCTATCTAACCCATGGAAGGGACCTTAGCAGGTACTACCACTCCGGGTCAGAGTGAACCTGGGAGTGATGGCAATAAAGGGGTACTCCACACTGACCAAAGCTCCAGAATTGGAACTTCACCACAAGATGCAGTTAAAAGGTTATACCCAGGACACTAATTACTTTGGTGAATGTAACATGTACAATTAGTATTGGTAGAAGTTTCCAAAACTATTTGTTGGTTGGTGGTTTTGTTTTATGGTATATCAACCCTTTTCGGGTCATTTAATGCCAAATCACATCATTTTGATATTCGTTTTCTTACAGTACCAGCTGTTGCTTAAATGGTCACCCATTTAAGTATTGAACAGACTCATCACTGCTTAGCTTCATTATCTTACTAAAAGAACTTTATGATCTTTAGACACCCCTTTTGCGATCTTGATTCGTGGGGACACTTTTTCCATTTACCCTGTCAAAATTCGGTCGTTTGTTAGGGGTTAGGGTTAGTTTTATGATTTAAAAAAAACCCCCAAAAAACTCTAAAAATTGTCCGTTAACAATTAAACGGATTTTGACGGTGTGTATGTAATAAATGTCCCCACAAATCAAGATCAGAAAAGGGGTGCCTAAACTTAATATGGTCCAAACTTAAGTTGTTCAGATATAAAAATTAACTAACTAAATTAAATAATACTAACTTAGAAACTCCTAATTTTTTGAAAAATTTAGTGCAGAGCTTTCTAAGTTTTTTGCACTGGCAATTGATTCATTGTTATTTTTTTGCAATACATTACTTAAGTTAACCATACATTTGTAATATTTTGAATAAAAAACAAACCAAATCTTTTCAGAAAAGGTTTGAGTTACTATTTGTTTTATTAAACAAATTAAGTAGTAACAATAGTATTAAACAAAAACTGCATAATTTTTTTTGCATTTGAATCTTACCTTATTTTCTTTATCCTCTTTAAACCACGTTGGAAGTTCATCCTGAAAAGAAAAAATATATTTTACAGTTTTGAATACAGGAGAATATATTCACTATATCTACAACTAGCAGAGGTACCTGGTGTTGTCTAGGA
This sequence comes from Doryteuthis pealeii, assembly GCA_023376005.1. Taxonomy (NCBI): domain Eukaryota; kingdom Metazoa; phylum Mollusca; class Cephalopoda; order Myopsida; family Loliginidae; genus Doryteuthis; species Doryteuthis pealeii. The sequence goes on from CM042167.1 coordinate 8,302,533, forward strand.
AAAATATTTGGTGAAATAATTCAAATATACTAGGGCAAGTCAAAAGTTTTGCAATATTTTGGATAAAATAAGATGTCAAGATTTTCTATCAACTTGATATGTAGATGGTAGGTATGTGTGTGTGTGTGTATATATATATATATATATATATATATATATATAACCGTATACAGCATAAGCAGTTGAAAAAGATATTCGCAAGAATAAAAAAGTAGACAATCAAGGGCTTCAAATCGGTCTACTATGTGACCAGTGTGGAAGGCTATGTATGAGCCAAGCTGACCTGATCAGTCACCAATCTGTGCATGGCGGGATGGACTAATAAAATACCCTGTGCTCCCTGGAAATACCTGTAAATGTGGGAAGGTGTGCAAGACTTTGGCAGGACTAAAGAGCCACTTTTGTGCAACTCATTGTTGAACTTTTTTGAAGCTCACCATTATATCGTTTAAACTGTTGACCTTTTTTTTTTATTATTATTGTTACTATATCAAGCAATGGCAATACTTTAACACAAGTTTGCTGCCATCATATATATATATATATCTTATTATAATGGAGATTGTGTGCTTTTTTTGTCTGTAACCGAAACTATATCACTACTCAAGTTACAATTCCCTTAGTTATTGACATCACATTCTCAATGATTTTATTTTAATTTTAACCTCTATTATTAATAAAATTGTTTTACATTATTAATACTGTTAACCATATCTACATACTAACAACATACAATTATGTTTATATATACAACAAAATAGTGGTTTACAGTGTGAACGGAAAGGCTAATTTGCATATTGATATAAAAAAAATCGAATTTAATAAATATGTGCTTAGTATTATTGATTTCTGTTTGGTTTTATTTTAATGAATATAAGCAAAAATCTCTTCAATAAATCTTAAATGAAATCCATTAACAAGAAAAAATAAGTGTCATTTTATTCTTTACTTCCTCTTTTAACTAAATACTTAAATTAGAAAAAATAACAATGAAAGATGAGAGTGATGGAAGAGTAAGTTTCAGTTGTTCTATCTTTCGATTATACCCCCCTCTGTTTCAAATATTTTTATCTGCATTCTTATTTAGTTTCATTAGCCTTTCTAATCTAATGTGATATTTTATTACATTAAAACTTAAATACTTGCACCCGGAGGGTGCATATATTTGCTAGTATAAATAATAGGTGCTAGTTGCAGCATGTATTAGAATAATAAACAATAGAGCTAAGGGGGATGAAAAGTTTATATACAACAATTTTTAAATATTAGCGAGATTAAAAGTTTTGCAATATATTGGTAGATGCTAGTTTGCAGCAATGCATATCATGTGACCAAAGCAGTTCAAGACATGGAAGATACCTGCTGTGATTGGTAATATGGTAGTTGGTGTGCTGACACGTGTATTGCCTCTGCGTGGGATTTGAAAGCTGAACACATGAACATGTACGTAGTGTAATTTGGGAACTCAGATTGCAAGAACCTTGATGATCAGGCAAGGTCAGTTGTTGTTAGTTTTAGGGCATATCAACATCTATTGTTGTATACCTACATAATATGAGAGAGAGAGAGAGAGAGAGACACAGACGGGATGATGGCTCTTACTTGTTTACTTCTACTTATTGATTCTAACTTGACCAATGCCATGTTCTTCCGTTGATCTAGTGGGCTTTCTGTTAAGGGTTGGTTTTATTTCTTGTTTGTTCTTCAGGTTGGGCAGGTCATTTTTTTTTTTTTTTTAATAATCAATTAAACAAGACTTGGTTGTTTTCTAATAAATCTTTTATTTCACAACCCAGCCCATATTGATTCAGCCGTAGGGGAGATGCCAACTCTCAGAGGAAACAACTTTGAGTCTATCCACTCTGAAATCTGTGTCGCATCTGAATAGCTAAAACTATCCCACGCCTAATCACGTTTTTCAAGGGGTTTAAGTAAAAAGGTTACTAACCGTCAATAACTGTTGGGTAACTTCCCATAGGACCCCATTATTCTGAATCTAATGGACCCTAATTCAAATATTCTAACTACAGGTATGTACATAAATCATAAGCTGCTTATGAAATTATGTAATACTATGCAGCATATTCTATAATAGATTTCTTCAAAATTTATTTTTACTTGGATCAGAGTAAAAGCTAATTGTAGTGGTGTGTATAAGATCTGAAAATTTTCCAAATTGGGACACCCAAGAAGTACCCATAACTCAGCGCCTGGTAGTGAAATTGATGAAATGAATTTCACTTTGCTGGGAAAATCTCATAAAAATGTTTATGCTAAAATGTCACGTTTTCCCAATTATTAAATTGCCAACAAACACAGATTTAATATCATAATAGATCATTTTGACTGTCCCCTCCCCTCAGAAAATAATTAAACTATTAGCAGGTTTAAAATATAACCTGCTTCTTTAATCCAGGAGATCAAATTATCACCCACCTCTTTAATCTAATGGATTAAATTATTACATTCTTTTAACCCAATAGTTACTATAAGCCTAAAACTTTAAAAAACACTATCTGCTATTTCTCTGAATTTTTGAGATGAGGTTTGATAAGTAGTATTATTTGGATTATTCAATTGGACACCAATTGGAAAGTGTAATGGATAAAGGTGTTGGGTTAAGAGTTCTAAGTGACAGTTATGTCTAGGCTGCAGGTTCAATCCTAGTCAAGGGTGACAATAACATAGAATAATAATTAACACAGCATAACACCTGTACCCCAACTGTGGTTAGCGGAACAAGAACAGGATACCCCCCGTGGATTGAATAAAGGGTTAGGTTCAAAGTTTGGTGATGGCTCCCAATTTCGAAAAGAAATGTTCCCAGAGTTCGAAAAGAAATACTTGAAGGGCGGAGGGCACATTGACTGAAACGTTGTACAGATAATAAAGATGAGGGCAATAGTCTGAATAATCCAAATAATACTAACTATGGTTATTTCCTATAAGTCCAACATAAACAAAGGGGAACCACTCTTGACTGATAAATTATTTATTTTCCCATTAAACTAACCTAAACCATAACCCTAACCCCGTCTTCTTTTTTCCTAGTAGATCAATAAATAAACAAATAATTCAGTCAAGAGTGGTTCCCCTTTGTTTATGTTGGACTCATAGGAAATAACTTTTCAGGTTATCTGTCCTGTAGTGCCCGATTTTGGCTTGTTTAAAGTCATGGCAGTCAATCAGCATATGTTTTACTGTATATGGTTCTTGACATGGTATGCATATTGGGGGTTCTTCTTTGTTGAGGACGTGTTTATGTGGGATATGTGTATGTTCTCTTAATATTTTGTTTAATGTAAGAAACAGTTACAAATACAATATAGACAAATTTTATCACAAAATAAAATCTATTTAAACTCTTTAAAATTACAGTCCATATATAAAGTATTGCCCATAAATAAGTACACTTCAACCAATTTCTTTTGTAAAAAGTTAATTTTCTTCTAAACTAAAAGATACCAGAATTTTGTTATTTCTAGTGGAACATTATACAAAACTGATATTAGGTATTATTCATTACCAGACTCTACAGCACCGAAAATTTGTAACAAAAAAATGAAATTACATAAATATAAGATATATTACAAAAATATATATCGAAATAATCTGTATGGCTTAAAAACTAAGTACAAAACTATCAGACTTTAATTCCTTTTGTGAGTTCAGGAAGAGAAAAAAGTAATGGGTTGATTGGTTTGTTCTGTTCCACGTCATATCAACCTCAGTGGGTCATTTAATGCCGATAAAGTTTTGAAATAAATCAATTCTTAATGGAGAATACAATTTTTTTCTATTTAACCCATAGATGGGACCCTAACAGGTACTACCACTGCGGGTCAGAGTGGACCAGGGAGCAATGGTGATGAAGTGGGTGCTCCACATTCCCCAAACCTCCAGAACTGGAACCTCACCATCAGATAGAGTTTAATGTCATTCCCAGGACATGTAGACCCGCAGCCACCGCCTTCTAGCACCCATATGATAAAAAGGGGTTGGGGCTTGCCATAAGGGCAATAGGGTTGGGAAAATCATATAGGTGCTAGGGCTTGACGATATTCATGGACGAGTGGTACATAAACAAATTTAACCAACATATTTATTTTCAAAACATTACAAATTCAAGTACTGTCAGCAGGCTTGATGAAATGCCCTCGCAGGCTGGATCCAGCCAGTAGTTTAGTGACTTCTGGCTTTAGAGGATAAGTAACATTTTAGAAAAAAATGATTAGGCTGTTCTTACTTATGGCTAAGACGGTAAACAAATCTATAATAAGAAGTATGTATCTAGAAGTGATTATTTTTCAGAGTATACTGACAAGGTGGTTACTAAGGTCAACAGTACATTATGAATTAAAGAAAGAAAAAAGAAGACATTTTCATATATTGACAGTCAATCAGGAAAAATAAATATAAATAACTCACCATATTACATGTATCAACGGCACAATCCCGAAGTGAACACTGACTATCATCATGCCAAAAAGGACAAGTCTTTTTAAGATTAACCTGCAAAGTAATGAGCAAAGATATAAAATACAAAGTTGCATTTCATTGTTTTTATATATAATATATATATATATATATATATATATATATATATATATATAATTTATTTTTATAGTGTGTTAGAAGCATTAATTAAAATGTAATAATATATTTTTGAAGGCGAAATAATGCAAATTTATGTTTAAAAACATTTAATTTTTTTTTTTTTCCCCTTAATATTTTCAGGCTATGCCCATCTTCAGAGAGTTGAAAATTTTTATCTGTATTTGTTAAACTCAACTGTTATGTTAATCCGTTGAATGTTTTAATGTAAATGCAATATATATATATATATTGCATTTACATATACATATAGTTTATTAAGCACAAAAAACTTTTACTTGAATTATTCTAAGAATATTCATTATATATTATCTGATAAGTTAATCGTCAAGAATGATTCATTGTGATGTAATGGCTATTGAGCTAGTCTCAAATTAAATCGCCAATCACACTTGCTAAGTCCTGTAGATGGCACCCAGCATCTGCACAGAGTTGATGAATGTAAGTTTTTGCTGTGAGCAAACACGGGTGTGTCCATGTGTAGGAATTCGTATGAGAACATAGCTTATGATTTGTGCAGTTCCTATCTAGCATTTTTTCCCCCAAGTATTTCATTTGAGTGGTGCAACCATACAGTAGGACTAACATGGCTACAGTTTAGAATAATTCCAGTTCTAAGTGCTTTTAAATCCAGATGGATGAATCCCGAAGGACATCCTCTATGCAGAGCTTTAGTCTGGTAAGAGACAGATTGGTCACCCCCAGCTGCGTTTTAAGGATGTCTGCAAAAATGATCTCAGGTGCTACAGCACTACCCCTTCCAGCTGGGAAAATTTGGCTCAGGACTGCCCTCGGTGGCGGCAGGCTCTCCGTAGCGGACTGTTCATATCTGAAGTCACCAAGAGATCCATAAGAAAGTGGCGCAACAAAGCAGCACATCGACATCTGCAGGGACAGCCTTCACATGTGACAACTGCAGTTGAGGCTGTTTTTTGAACATTGGACTTAACAGTCACAGGAGGTGCTGTAACTTCAGGGGCACAAGAACTATATAGTCTTCTGAGACTGCAATGCCAATACGAAATACAAAGTGTTCTTCCTATGAAAGCAAATTATGTCCAGTTATGTTAGAGATATTTGGATAAAGAAATAAGCTCAAGAATATAAGATAAAATATAGTAGAAATTGTAATAATTCAAATTAAAATCTCCTAAAACATATGAGGGTAAGCTCAAAAGCTCATACAAGGGCATATCTGCTGCTGACTTTTTTTGACCAATGGAATCCAAGCATTGCGACACTGATGGAAGAAGCCCCGTGGACCGCAAGGGGAACCATGTTGAAAAAGAAACCTCATTTGGTCCTATTCCACAAGAGTATCTTTTCAGCCGACCCTCATATATATTAAATAAATATACAATATTAATCATCAAGTAAATATAATGTTTATATAACATACATTTTCCTATTTTATGTGAAAGCTGTAAAAAGTACATGATTGTAAAATTCAAAGAAAAAAGAAAAAAAAAAAAAAAAAAAAAAAAGAAAGAAAAAAAAAAGAAAAGAAAAGAGAGTGAGACTTACTTTGAAATACCGAAAGTAATCGCTGTTGAGCAAATTATGTAATAAAGGTTGAACCCTAACATTGTTGAAAGAATCGGCTCTTTCTACTTTACAGCCACAATCGTCGACTGTACCCGATAACTGCAAAAAAGAAAAGAAAAAAAGAATGTCATTTTTCATCAATTCTTGTGATTTTATATAATTTATCAGTCATATGGAAATCCAATCTCACTGACGAGTTAAAACGACAATTCTTCCAAGCTGTGGCTGTATCAGTGCTGCTGTATGGCTGCACCACATGTACCCTAATGAGGCACCTGGAGAATAAGTTAGATAGGAGCTACACAAGAATGCTGCATGCAGTCTTGAATAAGCCGTGGAAATAGCACCTCACAAGGAAGCAGCTGTATGGCCACCTGCCCCCTATCTCACAAACCATCAGAGTGAGACGGACAAGACATGCTGGACACTACTGGAGGAGCAAGGACGAACGCATAAGCAACATCTTTCCTGTGGAAGCCAACACATGAACAGCTCTGCGCAGAATTGGATCCTGCGCAAAGGACCTCCCTGGACAATGAATGATAGAGAAGGTTGGCGAGAGATTGTCATGGATATCCGTGCTAATTGCGTGACATGATGATGATATTTACTCATGTCAAAGTTGCACTTTTGTGAACTTTTTCATCTCACCTTGAATGGACTTGGTTTTATTAATATACTAGGAAAACCATTAGCTGTTGGGTCACCCATTGACCTCTGGGTAGATAACTTAGATTATGGAAAAGGGAGTTTGCAAAGCTGATTAGATTTTTTAAAGATTAATACGGCCGGGCAAAACATTAAAATCATTTTGTAAGGTTATTAAGAAAGGGAATGTTTGACCTAATTTAAGCTACGGGTTGCTGCTTATAAAATTTAACAATACATTTCAAATTCTCCCATTTCTCTCTCTCTCTCTCTACACTCCCAGAGAAACTAACATATATAACGAGGAGGTAATCAAGATATACACTCTACATGGAGTGAAGCAATATACATGTCAGCATACCATTATGACCCAATTCAAATTCATAACACATAATTTCCTGAATTTGACCAGATTGCACATTCATCTGTGTAGCTTTCGAGTCACACATGGGGTGAGGCAATGCAAAACGTATGAGTGCACCAACCATCACAATACTACCAACCACAACAGGTACCTTCCATGGCTTTGGTCATGTGATAGACATGCCTCAAACTAACACGTATCAAACACGTATCAAAACTTTACTCACCCTTGTATTTCAAAATTGTAAATAAACTTTTCATCTTATCTGTATTGCAATTGGTTGTTTATTATTCTAACTAGCAAAAATATGCACCCTCCAGGTGCAAGTAATTAACTTTTAGTGTAATTAAATATAGTAAATTAGAACTAGCAGTGGCTACCCGGCGTCACTTGGGTAGAGTTTTTTTTTTTTAAAGTTAGTCCCACAGATCCATTATTACTGAATCGTGAATTGAATCCTTGTGGGATGCCCAATTTAAATCCCTATGTAAAAAAAAAAAAAAAAAAAAAAAAAAAAAAAAATAGACCTTGCATTGATCCAGCTACTCTGAAAAGAAATGTTAATGTCTACTATCTCTAAATATTAAATGAAAAAAAAAAAAAAAAAAAAATCCATGCTGTTATCATTTAAATTTTATTTTTTAATTATCTTCACGAATATAAATCAAATCTATTACTTTTGCTCAAAAACCAAGCCCTTGTCATATTTAATGTATATATATATATTTACTTTATCGTTAATTGTTTTGAAGTTCCCTCCAGACATACATATACACACAATTGCCCTTTATATGTGTATAGATAGATGGAAAATATGCTTTACTTTTAGCCAATGAGAAGCCAGCGGTTAGGTCAATGAAAGGTTAACTGCTGTCAATCACTTCTATAACAGTCATGCTATGATTCAATGGTAGCTTTCCATTTACGAATACTGTTATTTAAATTTTACTACACTACAGCACATAATTCATAGGCAACCTATAAATTATGTAACATTATATCCATTGTGCCAAGTGTTCAGACAAATAAAATCAAACAGATGTCTAAACACTAATGTGTTCAGACAAATAAAATCAAATAGAGGTCTAAACACTAATGTGTTTGAAACATATGGTTATCCAAGGTCACCAGGAAAATGATGTGTTGATACGTAGTAAAATTTTCAATTGAATTCTGGGTAAATATTTTAAGTATTGAGAAATGGAAATATTTTAAGAAATTCTGAAAAATGTAAAAAGAAATTGGCAGATTCAGAAGAAAAAGAACTTTGTTGTTTGTATTAAGGGTTTTATAACTGACAAAAGAATAACCCTGTCACTAACAGTGTTAGCAAAGAAGTCTTTTCTTTTATATCTTTTTTATAATAGTCAGTCACACTTGCCATATGTTTGTTTGTTTATTGATTTTAATGGCATATCAACCCGTCTGGGGTATGGTCATGCCTAACGGTTAGCAGGTAATACATATCGTGTATTTATATTTATACTTTTTAGTAATTGGTTTTAACAATGTGTTATCATTATTGGGGATTATGTTGTATGGTATTGATTAGTTTCATGTCTATATTCTATGGTATAATTTTATTTCCTCTCAAAAAAAAAAATATCCTCCATGTTGACATTTTCAAACAGATCTTTCATATTGTTTGCTTTAAAATAACAGTTTCCGATGTGAGAAAAAAACTGCATTCCATGAATAGGTGTTTGACATGTTCCACATTGTGGTTGTTGTTGTTTGAGTATATAGCAGTGCGTTAGTCTTGTATGACCAATGCGTAATCGGGACACAATGACTTGTTCCTTTCTAGACTTCCTTAAAGTTTCTCCAGCCTCCCAAAGTGGGTTTGATTAGGAAGAGTTTATTGTGGATGTTGTTATTCCAGTGTTGTTGCCATTTTTTATGAAGGAATCTATCAATTTTAGGTTTCAAGTCAGTATATGGTTGCCATATGTAGCTGATGATCAATTATTTGGCCCAGTTTCAATTCCTCCTGGCAGCACCTCTCCTATTGTACTAAAAGGAGGAGAGTCAAGATAAATCCCTGATGCACACTCTAAAATTGACTAATTTTAATGTCATGTCAACCTCTCTAAGGTTATTTTATACCTAGATGTTAAAGAATTGTGTTAATATTTACATTTTTTGTGTTGTTAAGGATTTTTTTGTACACAGTCCTATCTAATAGAAATAATTTTTAAGCAGATTTATTTGACCCGTAGATGAGACCCTAACAGGTACTACCACTTTGGCTCAGAGTGGACTTGAGAGTAATAGCAATGAAGAGGTACTCCACACTTCCCAGATCTCCAGAAGTGGAGCCTCACCACCAGACAGTTTAGTATCATACGGACATCCCTCTTTTTATAGGGTCTTTTTCATCAGGAGATGCAGTCAGTATATTCTAAGTCCTCTGACAGGGTGTCTAAAAAAAAAAAAAAAAAAAAAAAAAGCCAATAGAGCTTAATTATTTTTAGCATCACCCACCCCATAAACTGAAATGTGACAAGGTCGCAAGCATGGGGCATTCCACAAGGATCAAACTGCTATTGAGATAATGGATCTGTGAGACTAGCTTGCTAATCATTCCACCACGATGATACACCCTAAAGGGTTAAAATGTAACTAATGAATAAAGACACATTGGCATAATTAATTGGCAGAGTTAATTATACTCTGCCCACACTTTTAAAAAGTTTTTTTTTTTTATTATTATTATTCATAATACAGCTTTGACCCCAATAAAAAGGACTAGTTATTTATCAAATCATACTGAATTAATCTAAATATCAGCTGTATCTCTAATATTATATATCATAGGTAATACAGTGATGCTGATAGTCACGGGAAAATTAATGGGACCAACTAAAGTAAATAGATTGTAGGGTTTTTATTTATGATCTAGTGAAGCCATTTAACTCCTAACTTGTAACCTATCCTGTGCAATCGTTTTTAAGAAACTTATTGAAATGTATTTACAGTTAGCTTGAAATGGTGAGGGGAAAAAAAGAAAAACACTGGGACACATGGATATGATTTTTGTGCGTCAGGGACGCAGCATGAGTACCTATCAGCATCTCTGGTAATATATTATTTTAGATAAAAAAAATTCATTTTAAATTATTTAAAATTTTGATATTCAGATAATTGAAATAAATCCAAGTTAAATATATATATTTACCAAACCCCTCCACACGAGTAAGATGTGACACAATGTCAATTTCTTAAGCGGAGTTTGTATTCAGAATTTTCCTTCTCCAAGACAGGTTGCCTAAACAAGGTTAAAGAACCCAGTCTGCCTACTATTTATCCATAGCTGGAGGGAGAGTAGGATTCATTCTTTCCCAAGGGTATTAGCACAAAGTGAAATGCAATTACCATGTCCAGGATTTGAACTCGGGGCGTGAGTCCATTTCCCTTGACTTTATCCATTGCAAAATGTGCTTCTACCTAAAATACCTTTTATTATTCTGTAAAAAATACTAAAAAGCACTAAATTCATATATTTGATTATTCTGCGGAAGTAGTAAAGTTGTCAGAGTGACCTAATGTCAGTATCAGCCAATCAGCAAGGGAGTCTATCCCTTTTGACTAGCGCTAGACCAAGATTAAGAATTTTTCTAATTTTGTCAAATGATAAAATTCAATTTAAGCTTTTTTAGTTTATTCACATACCTTTCTTTAGGCAGAGCACCTCATATGCTGTAAGGGTTAGCAAGTTAGATAAGCAGACCATTGATAGTAAATTAGATTCTTACTGGGCGCCCCATACTTCTGGCCTTGTGCCTAATCTAAGTTAAACTTAGCAAATAACTACTTTAGGGCTAGTCACACATATCCATAACTGAATAGCAAGTTGGATCCTTGATGGATGCCCTATACCTATGACTGTCATATCCTACCTGTAGTGAACAGGTTGGGTAAATTTCTACCTTTCTTTAAGTTTAGAGCAGGGATTCTCAAATTAGAATCCATCTTAGAAAATGAGATGAATTAAATTCTCTGGGATTTTCGAGATACAAATGAATCACCCTAAACCTGGCTAAAAGAGCAGACCCAATCAATAAGAAAAGAATTTGTGAACTAGTGGATTTTGCTGTTCCAGCAAACCACAGGGGGAAAATGAAAGAAAGCGAAAAGATACAAATACTTTGACCTTACCAGAGAACAATAAAAAAAATAAAATAAATAAAAATAAAAAAAACCAAAGGAAAACAGTGGAACATGAAGGTGATACCAGTAGTAGTTGGAGTTCTTGGGATGCTTACAAATCATATATACAGAAAGACAGGATTTGGCAATGGGTGGCCCACAAGGGTTGATATGCCATTAAACAAAATTACCAAACAACCAATATAAATTATTTCTATCAATTCATACACATCTATTAATAATGGAGATTAGGTCTTTGTAACGGAGACTACATAACTGCTTACGTCACATTACCTAAAATCGTCATAACATAGAAAATACGCTAAAAATTTAAGCATGTAACCTTAGATGATCCTCATTGTTTTTTTTAAACAAGTTTTAATAAATACATGCCCTGTTTATATATTTATGTATATTTCGTTTTATTTATATATATATATTTAAAGTTATCAGAACTAAGTTTCCATCTCAAATTGTTTTATTTTATTATTTTACTCCTTTAATGAATGTGATGATTCTACTTACTTATGGTACAAACTCTCTGACATTGAATTTTTAACTCCCACCTCTCAGGCATTATTTTTCAAGAATTAATTTTTATACTGCCCGGAGGTTGTCTTTTGCTACTTAAGTTAATGAAAGATCTAACAGAAATTGTTTTTACCTATTTATTAATACACACACACACTTTATATATATATATATATATATATATATATATATATATATAATATTATAATCTCAGGAACTACAGTTATTTTACTCATAAGCTACTGAAATATGTCAGGTCAATCAGATAAGGTGAAAAAAAAAGGTGAATTGTATAGAACAGTCATTGCTTTCTTTACTCTATTTTTACTTCTGATACATTTCACCTATTTCTTTAAACACAATAGATGTGACTTATTGGAGTAAGATTATAAATTCCTATATGATCAACTACATGACAAGATTTAACAAGATTTTTAAAAAAAGCCCAAAACTGAATTCCAACAGAAAAATCCAGTCAGTGAGGGTGATACCTACTAATATGGAAAGGCTGAAACAGATTTTATAAAAAGGAGATTATTTTAAGCTTAGTTGTTAGGGAATAGTGTTCATTGTGCATCCACATATTAATATTTGGGTACTACTTTGGTATGTGAACTACAGGTGATGAAATTAATTTGGCATTTGATCATTGCATACCATCTATACTCTCTACCTAAACCTAATTTGCTTCATTCTAATTTCTTTTAATAATAGATAGCAGAGATGCTGATAGGTATGCGTCCTGCATCTCTGATGCACAAAAATCAGAAAGGATGCCTTGAAATAGCTAACTGACATTAGCCGGCCAAAGCAAATATGTGCGTCCAGGATGCACTAATAGCTCTCAGCATCAATCAGATGATATAATTCTATCTTGATGTAAATCTAATTTGCCCTACTTTACTCGATCAACATTTGATCTGTTGAATATAAATAATTTGGCTATAAGTCTAACATGATCAAAGGACCACTCTAGTAGTGGTTCTCCTTTGATCTAGACTAACCAATAATTTTTAACAGATCTATTTGACCCATGGATGGACCCTAACAGGTACTACCATTCCAAGTCAGAGTAGTTTTGGCAGTAATGGTATGTACTCCATACTCATCGGAATTGCAGGCTCATCATCAGATGCAGTTTAGTGAGGACAGAGGTCTTATGCAGGGATACGCTCCTGTCCTGTCCATTAATGATTCCCAAAAAGAGTTGAATTTTTGCAGTTAATCATCATGTAGAAATTTCTACATGATGTTTCTAAACACTAATAAAATGAAAATGACTAAGTTTTCATTGGAAATACGATATAGTCACAACAGGATGGAATGGAGGGAGTCTAGTCATTTCCAATTATCTTTTAACTTGCCTAATCTATATTAATTATTAGGGAGAATTTACTTGTCTTTCCTCTCTCTGTTGGTTGGAATATATAGTTAAAATTAGTAGTTGACAACCTTCATTAAAAAAAAAAAAAAAAAAATGAAAATTTTCAAAATTATACAACAAATCTACATTTACCAAAAAAAAAAAAAAAAATTTAGGGAAAAACATTTTAATAGGATTTAATACAGTTGGTGGGGCTTAAAATATACTGACTGTATCTTGCAGAGTGGTAAGACCCCCAGCAAACTAAGAAAAAAAAAAAGAAGTTGGATACCTGGGTATAACACTAAACTGCCATCTACCTGATCGGCATTCTATCTAGGGGTCAAATTGATCTGGTTAAAATTTATTTATATTTGATAGGACTGTATGCAAAAAAAAAAAAAAAAAAAAAAAAAAAAATAAATATGAACAGGATTCCCTAACCTCTAGGCCTAAAATACCAGGAGACGGGTTGACATGCTGCTAAAAAAATCATATATTGAAATATCAAAATAAGAACTGTGAAGTTAGTTTTTCTTCACACAGGAAAATTCCGAATATGCAACATACCATAAAAATTTTACTTCTTTATTATTTAGTTGTTTTTTTTTCCCACTGGACAAAACTTGCATCTAACAATAGTTTTGTCACAAGAAGCAACTAAGTAAAACTCAACTGGCATACCAACATAAACAATATATTAACCCCCCTCTCCACAAAAAAAAAAAAAAAAAGAAAAAAGACAATTATATTTCATTATTTATAAACCATCATACACACACACATACACAGTATCTGTAATTTCGTTACAGTGTTAAAGAGAAGCAATATGATTAAAGAATAACTGATGCAACATTTAATAATTTTTCTACATAATGTAAATAATCCACATAAAAAGATATAATTTGTATATCTATAAGTAAAGGTAATCCATTGATATCCATGATGCTTTAATTTCCTCAGATTTAGGTTGGTTGTTTTGTTTTTGTGGCATACCAATCCCTGTCAGGTTATTTAATACTGAAATAAGTAATTTTGATATTCAGTTTATTACAGTACCTGCGTATCAGGTTGCTCAATGTGACTGGTACTATGTAACCCAATACTACCAGTTTCATAGTTGGATCATCAGTGACTAAACTGGTAACCCTCAGATTTTGTTTGATGAGGAGGGTGGCTAGATACTACGCAGGACAAAAAACAAGACCTGTAAAAGGGAAGCCTTTGCTTAACAACCATCTAGCACATTATTTCTAAAATCCAACTCCTCTCATTGTGGCAGGGTGGTGTAAACGTGGTTGTGTCAGAGCCATGCCGTTGGAAACTTAAGTTCCTGGTAGGGCCACCCAAGTGAACAGTCTGGCACCCAGTAATATTAGGGCACACTAAATAGTCTCTGCTGAAAATTCCAAGAGGCATCAGCATTGGAAACCGGCAGTTACTTTTTGTCCTCTCATCCCTAATCTGCGGCAAAAAAAGAGTTGTATGCGGGGGTTTTGGGGACCCCTTTCCATGAAACTCCATCTTTGAATGGATGGAGCTGCTCAACCCACTCTAGGTGAATGCTACCACAAGACAAGTACCCACTGTTGCTTAAATGGTTATCCATCTAAATATTAAATAGGCTCATCACTGCTTAACTTCATCCTCAGATTTAATCTAGGTATTAACGACTATAGATGTATGGTGTTGTGAGCCTTTCAAAAGGCATTGAAAGGGTAGAGTATAGATTGTCACTTTTCTTTGTATCAGAAAAGAGTTTTTTTTGTAAAAACAACTTAAAATACAAGGGTAGTTTTCTTCATTTCTTTATAAATATTGGTGAGTGGGGTCACTTAAGCCCCAGATCAATCAATCAATTTAACTCTTCGCTGTCCTAGTACCAACTATCACCTTTTTAAGTCTCCTTCAAGTCTTGCATGATTGCCTGGAGAGTTTGTGCTTAGGAGCCTCAGTTTCTATTGGGTGAATGAGGTGAAATGAATTTCGTCCCCAGGTAGCACCTGTCTCATTGCCTAAAAGAGGTAGGGCAGGGTTTATTGGTGCCTGAAGTGCCCAAAAAGAGGAATATCGATGAGACCACACATTTTTTGCACTAGTCATCACATAAGCTTTGATGGACCATATGACCTTTAGGCGCCCTTTTTGATCTCAATTCAGAAGGACATGTTTTTCATTTACACCGTCAATATCTGGTTGTTTGTTAACAGACGATTTTTTAGAGTTTTTAAAAAATTATAAAACTAGCCACTAACAAACAACTGGATTATTGATGGTGCAAATGAAAAACATGTCCTTCTGAATAGAGATCAAAAAGGGGTGCCTAAAGTTCATATGGTCCGCTTTGATTTGTGTGTGGCTCCTCATGTTAAAAAGACCTTGTGTTAATAGCTGATCACTTTAAGTAATTAGTGGTGGAGAAGGCCACCATCAGCACTGTGGAGTCAGAACACAAGCCTTCGACCCAGACACTTATTTTTGGAACCTCCAACTCAGAATCCTCTTTATGTAATTAAATGATTAGGTCTACAAATAAATATAAAACCATGATTTTTTTTTTATAATCCATTTATAAGAATTATTGGACCATATGACCTTAAGGCACCCCTTTTGCGATTTAGATTCGTGGGGACATTTTTTTCATTTACACTGTCAAAATCTGGTAAATTGTTTACAGACGATTTTTAGAGTTTTATTTTTAAATTATAAAAAACTAAAACCCTTAATCATAACCCCTAACAAACAACCGGATTTTGACGGTGTAAATGAGAAAAGTATCCCCACGAGTCGAGATCGCGGAAGGGGTGCCTAACGGTCATATGGTCCGGATTGTGTACTATATAAAGTAACTAAATAACTAGGGCCATATAAAGTGTAAATTGAACTGGACTAGGAGACAGTATAGTTTTCAGACTCCAACTCTCTTGACCCGTTAATTGCTTCCAATTCCACAACCCTGGCCACCACATTACAAATAGCTTCAGAGTCCAAACTCATAGGTACATTGTTTTCTGCAGAATGGACAAAAAAATGCTGTCCTGAGAAGGTGGTGAGTTTTGTATTTCTTCTTATGTCTGCAAGAACAACACAGGTTCCTTACATTAGCACAAACCAACTTGAAAAATTAAGCAGTTTGATTGATGGTAGAGTGCCAGTATTTAGCTACTAACAACTTTGAGGGGGGGGGGCAGATTAGATGCTGCATTGTTTAAGGATGGTCTTTAGCAAATCCTTATAGCTCCTTTTTTCTGACCACTCACAACACATGCACCATCTTTAACTTCCCTACTACAATAAGATGTAGCAGACTAACCAGTCTTTTGTCACCCATCTGATGTGTGTGATAAGGCTGTTGATATTTGCATTCTGCAGAATATTCACACGAGAGAAGGCATAAATAGTTTATTCATTAAGCTTAATCATGGCACAAGGTCAGAAGTATGGAGCACTCAGTGAGATAAATGAATTAAGTATAGCTTAAGTTTGGCATGAGGCCATAAGTATGGTGAACTTAGTGAGAATTGAACTCGCTATTAAGTCATAAATTATCTGTGAAAATAGTTTGCTTATTATTATTATACCATGATGGGGTGTATGAATTAAGTAATTAGAAATTATGTTATGGTAATATTAAGTATTATGTTACTATAACAACAAAAAGTGGTAATCAAAGAAATCCTACACTAAATATATGTATTTAGTTAAAAAAAAAAAAAAAAAAAAAAAAAAAAAAAAATCATCTCATTAAAATTAAAATATATTCATAAGTTCTCATGATTAAATAGTTAAAAATAAAATACAACTAAAGCCATAGAATCTATAAAACTCTTGGTTTGATAAAGACTCATCCAACTGTAAAAGTTGTAAATTTGTCTTCATTTATTAATGATTTTTGGAGATTCAACACTCAATCTGCAAATTCTGACTTGAATATACACTGATTTTTTTTTGTTATACAAGTAAAAGTCGTTGGGGCAGCCTAATGTCGGTATGAGCCATACAGCGAGGGAGTCTATCCCCTTTTCACTAGCACCAGACCAAGGAGATTGTTTTTTGCATCTGAGGTGGAACAACACACCTACCATCAGCTCCTTACTTTACCACACAGATCCCTGTGCTACTCATACGCTGAGTTGGCGAGGGTTGGTATCGAACTAGGAACCTTTTGGTTTCTAGTTGAATGCTCTACCGACTGAGCTAACCAAGGGTAATGTCAAGCTGAATTTTATTAGATCTTATTTTTCCAATAGTTATAATTACTTACTATACTTTTAATCTGGACTATAACATTAAAACTTATCACACACACACACACACACACACACACACACACACACACACACACACACAAAATTAACCTGGATGATTTTTTTTAATTACAAAGGGGTGTTGAGTAGTTATCAGCCCAACCGAATGAATGTTTTTTTTCTTGAAATTTCTGATTTTGAAGTGGGTGGGTGGTGGATGAAAGGGTTAAAGAAACTTGGAAAACAATATGCCAAGTGTGTTGAACTGCAGGATATGTGAATAGTATGTACAGTTCATGGCTCTGGGGTCATTCCTTTCTTACTGCCCACTCATAACATAAAACTTTTCATAGTCTTGTTATTAGGAGTGGCTTTGGCACACAGTGCCTGCTGTTATTAAATGGTCAACCATTTAAGTACTGAACAGGCTCATCTCTGTATTATTTGGATTATTCAAACTATTGTCCTCATCTTTATTGTAATCTGCACAACATTTTGGCCGATGTACCCTCCGGCCTTCTTCAGGTATTTCTTGTCGAACTTGGGAGCCTTCATGGAACTTCGAACCTAACCCTTTATTCAATCCATGGGAGGTAGAGTGTTCTCATTCCGTCAACCATGACTGGGTACAAGTGTTAAGCTGTGTTAATTATTCTATGTTACTGTCACCGTTAACCAGGATTGAACCTGCAGCCTAGAGATACTGCCACTTAGAACTGTATTAACTTAACACCTATATCCACTATGCCATGTGTCCAATTGGAAGAAGGTCGGAGGGAACATTGGCCAAAACGTTGTGCAGATTACAATAAAGATGCGGACAATAATCCAAATTATCAAGCCTCATCTTAAAATTCAGAGAAATAGGCTCATTTCTGCTTAACTTCTTCCTTTATTTTTCTTGTTATTTACTAAACTTTGCTTGGTCCAGTACACTGGTCATAGATTGCTTACTGTACCAGCTGTTACTAAGTTGTCACCCACTTAAGAGACTTTTCATATTCTTCCTTGTATATGGCACCCTGAACCAAAGTGAATATTAGACTTTTTTTTCTTCGATATACAAAAAGTAAAACCAGTTCAACCTGTCCAACAAGTGCTTGACATCCCACTTAGAAAATTAAGTTTCCAGAGCAACTCTTAATGATGGACATCTATTGTGCCATATGGAGACAGTTAAACACTCTTCCTTTTGCAATCATTAATACAGTTTTTACAAAGCACAAATAATCAACCGTTAATTCTTAACTGTGTAAACAATGAAAAATTGTTAGAGTAAGTTAGGAAACAAATGACTCTTTCCAAAGCAATTCTGTTGTTTTTATAATGTCCTTTCTAAAACTGAGCAAATCAACTGATGTTGAAAACTCATGTCAGTCAATATTAGCTTTCTCTAATGTTTTCATTACTCACATAAGTAAATGTTTAACTTGGATCCACGTTTAACAGCAGTCCATGATGCTACTGATCCTTCTATTTAGGAAGGACGGAATAATGGATTCTAATTATCATTTCATCGTTATCTCTAAGAGTGATAATTTGGATAATTAAAAAAAATAAAAATTGTTCTTTTACTTTTAGGATATAAAAATAAATAAAAACTAAACTAGACACGTGTTTAAGATCCAAAACAAAAGAAGAATTTAAAAAATGTAAATGTAAGTTTTCTCGCATCACCAAGTAATTTTTATTTAATTCTTTTTTTAAATTTATAAAAAAAAAAAAAAAAAAAAAAAAAAAGTGACAAGTATTAAAATAATGTTGATTGTTGAATTAATTTGTTCTGTTGTTCTCTCTTTATAATACACACTCTGCAAACTACAAGATCATACCTACTCTAAAAATAAAAAATATAATCTTTTTAATAGAAAACATTAAACAGTTAATAATAAAAATATCTTAAAGTGAATTTTAATTTTCTAATTGATTTATGTCATTATTCTAATGGCAGAAATCAATTAATTTTGATTTCATTGCAAAAAATGTCTAGATAAAGAATTCAATTTTAAATAGATGATGTAAATTTTATCAATTTTGCTGATTTTAAATGGATTTTAAATGGATTAATTTTGAGATGAGAGTGAACGGCTGGGAGGAAATAATACTGGAGAGTGAAGGAAGAAACATTGCAGAAGCAAAGAAAATATGACTAGGATTTTGTTATATGTACCTAGGGCTTGCCATATACAGAAACATTATAGTAGTAGGTTTTTGTTTTTATATACACGTACGACGATAATTTGCATTTGTCAATATGGGATGGGACGACAGTCACCCTACTCTAGTCACTCAAGAATGAGGAAAATTCTCCATATATGTCACGGCTTATGATCCGTGAACTTGGAAAGAAAGATCGATTTTTTCAAGTGTCGTTTATTATTGTTTATGTTCATATTTAAAGAATCAATACAAGATATTTTCAAAACAAATGACAGTCTGTAACAAAAGCAAAAATCACAAGGTTATCTTTTGTTATAGTTATTATAAATAAATATTAATTTACCATTTCCTTTTTACTATGAAAAATGATATGAAATAAATACAAAACGCTTTTTTAATTAAAAAATGCATTCAAATAGCGAATAATAAAAGCAAAATAAGTTAAAATATATTAAAATAAATAGATAAATAAATGAAAAAAGAAAAAAAAATCCTCCACATTTACAAAGAAGTACTAATGCAAAAATGATAACGATTTTATGTATTTTTCGAGGAGTTATTTATTTTTTACATTTAAACTGTACTTTAAGCAAGTTACAGTTCACTTCGACATTATGAAATAAGATATCAATAAATGTTATTAACCTAGAATTTTTGTGTTAATCTTTCATTTCTTTAAAATGTTTAGCTGAATCGAAATTGTCAAGCAAGAATTTAAAAATGTATAATTGGATACGTGCCATTTGACGTACTTACAATTTGCTTTTTTTAGTATAAAAATTTAATCAGTAAAAGCAAATTACCGAGGAGCACTTTTAGTGATGATAGTGACAGTTTAGATTTTGATTGTTTATTTTTCCCCGCAAAATGTAAATCGAGTTCAATAATAAAAGGGTCCAATAATTGTCGATTCAATATTAAAAGTTTACTGTTTGTATATCTCTTTCTCTTATTCTTTTTATTTTTTAATAATTCTTTTAAAATAAAGTCCAAATATGATCTTGAACATTGTAAAAAAAATAAATAAATAAATAAATAAATAAAAAAAGATTTAAAAAAAACAAACTAAAAAATTGACTGAATTTAAACATCAACAGTATTTAAATTTTTTTTAAAATTGCCTTTTCGTTTCTTATCAATTTGAAAGGGAAATAAATTATTTCCAATTTAAATTTCGATTTAGAGGAAAACAATAACATAGCAGCTGAAATAAAAAGACATTTCTAAATTTTTAACTTATAAACAAGACTACATATGGGACATTAAACTAATAAACAAGCAATATACTTTCCACTTTTCTTGTTTTATTATTTTAAATTAATTGAGTTTGTGAGTAAAACCTAAAACGAAAACCTTTTACATTTGTAATGATGCACTAATTTCACTCATTCGGGAATAGAAAGAAAGAAACAATAGGGTTTCGCATATCATCGTTTGTTTGTAATTTAGAAAATGTGAATAAAAATATCTCTTAATTTTATGAAAGTTAACCTTTCAAGGAAAAAAAAAAAGCAAAAAAAGTGAAAAGTGCAAATCTCATTCGAGAAAAACGTGGAGTGGATAGCAAATGGAAAAGTTAAAGAAAAAAATAAATGCAAAAAGAACTGACAAATGATGAGTCTCGAGTCAACTGACTCCGAATAACAGCGACAATAAAAAGAATCAATTTTCTTACCTTACAAAAACATCTTTCGGCAACTCTTTTAGCCGCCGAACTCCTCGAATTTCCGAAATTCTTTCGACTCTTGTTATCATTTCTATTACCATTGATTTCTTTCGTTTGATGTGCCTCGATCAGGTAAATAGGCAAAATCAACAGGTAACAATGTAAGACAACCGATAAAACACGATTGCTCTTCATGATTCCAACCTTGTTCTTAATATAGGTGTATCTATTAATTACTTCGATAAATGATTATCACTCCTTTTTATAAATTTCTACGGCAAGCCAGGGCTCAGGTTGAAGATATGTCCACCTCTTGTCACTGGTATGTTTACTGCCATCGCGGTTACCACACGTAAACTTTATGACACGTTGGGAAACGGAACTTATTACGCGAAATAAAATAGTTCCCAGTATAAGCTTCAGTTCACTAAGATTATTTAATACAAAGTAACGTTTTTTTTACCTATTTATACATCACTTTAAGTTAATGTAAAAATATTCTCGTGAATTTTAGAATTTGGAGTACAATATACACTTGTGCGCATAAATATATCGTTTCTTAACGAGTACGTGGCTTTGGTAGGCGGTTATTAGGCCGTTAAAAAAGCGATTCTCCTGGAAGTATGCCTATCGGCCTTGTGGACGGATCATCGCAAAAAGCATTATGAGATATTTAGCCAAGTTGTTAAATCTGCCCCTAAAAAATGGACATTTAGGCCCACTTAGGGAGGTACTTAGAACCTCCTACAACTCTTCATTACCAGGTATACTGGATGGTGTTTGTTCGATTTTGATGTTATTGTTAGTGAAAAAAAGTAGATAACTTCGCAGTAGAAATTTTTTCCCTGCCTGTGGATATTTCATTGTTTATTTATCCTTGACTTGTTTTCCCAAATAACAACTTTTTTTTTACCAATATTTAGCGTAGAATGCATTCTAGATTCTTAGTATATTGTCTATATGACATTTTCCCACCTATTTAGTTTATTTTATAGATTTAGTCACTTTTTTTCTTTTAGGTAAATTAGTGTAAAAAAGACAATGTCAAAATGGTTGAGTCGATAATGGTAAAAAAAAAAATCTGGAATTTCACCTTTTTTTATTTTTACTTTTTTTTATTCCGTTGTTGAAATAATTATCTTTTTTCATCCACATAAAAACCCCCCCCAAAAATCAACAAACAAAAAACAACAACATAAAACAAATTCAATTGAAATGATATTTTCTACTTTTTCTAACTTTTTATTCACTCAACTTCAAGAAATTATTAACCCTCTCGTCCTAAATCATAGAGGTTTGTTTTTGCATATACTAACAAAATTCAAATAAATTGAATTTTTCTGTTAAATCTTTTTATTCCGGAATTTACTTATAAGGCATTTTTATTTAAAAGAAAAAAAAATCTACACATTTTTTTCACACAGTCAATTTAACTTTCTCGTTCAAGAGAAATTAACACAATTACAATAAGAAAGGAATTCCCAATTTATTATCATTTATTTGTTCAAATTATTTGCCATGAACACCAAAATTAAAACAAATAAAAAATACCGTTGAAATAAGTATTTAATCTTTTACACTAAAAATCATTCATTCATTAGGAAAGGGGACATTTTAAAATTTAAACAATAACTAAATAATAAAAAAAGAAAAGAAAAAGGACTTTAATTATTTCTTTGACAAACGACGATTACTTATTTGTTTTAGTCTGCAAATTTGTTTTCTTATCTTTCATTCATTCATTCGTATGACCTATTCATTTTCATGGGCTTTTAAAAACTAGAAAGTAATTTTTAGTTTAAAATGTAATATAATACATATGACAAAAAGTACGTTATTATTGTTTAAGGAAATGTTTAGGTTATGTATCAATTTATTTGTTTAATGTTTCTATTTTTTTAAAGTATTATTCTTATAGGCAGGAATTTAAAGATAAAACTGATGTTTAACATTTTAAACTTAACGCGTTGGAATTGATAACGAAGTTTGTTTACGATTTAAAAAAAAAAATCTCACTTGTTTTTGTATATGTCACCGTAACCCAGCAAAAAAATCGAAATAAATCTACATCATAGCGATATTTTTATTAGAGAAATACACTTAAAATATTCTAATTTAGTTAATAAAACATTAACAAAATTTCTAGTCCAATTTGCAACTGAATGATGATATTGTGGGATGCTGGAACGGAAAACCTTTTTAGTCATCGAAATTCTCGATAAATCTCGCAATTTCAATTATCCACGTTATAACGCGGATAACTGAAATTGCACATTGGAATTCTTCACTCAAATAGAAACCTCACCAACGGGTGTGGTTTAGATAAATCAGGAAGACAAACTACTAAACTCGTATTTGTAATTTTAATGTTTTAGTTTCCAGTCTGTCTTCAAAAGCTATTGGTATCTTTTTTTTACCTGCGTATTAAGAAAAAATTTTTTAACTCCTTATTCAACAGTTTCAAGAAATTTTATACCCCCCTCCTTCATGAGAAAAGTTAGTAATTTCCTTGGTTGTTTTAATTACGAATTGTTTTTAATTGAGAAAATAACGATGTATACTACATCTATATTGTACAATTACTTTTTGTCATTATTTTCTCATATTTTTCACTTTATCTCTTACCTTGTTTCACTTAGGAAACATTACACTTTGCTATTTATTTTTATTCAAAAAATCTTGAGAGTTTAAGATTTAAAATAAATAGTTTCTATAACGTTGTTACAATATTGCTAATAACAGCAGACATGTCAACAGACACTAAGTTATGAGTAATAGTTATTAGTGTCTGCTAGTAGTAATGACGTATATTACCTAGGTTTTACCTCACATATGGGTTAAATAGTACCACTACTGTTCTTTTACAAAGATAGCTTTGGCATTAAATAACCCACAAAGATTGATATGCCATTAAACAAAGAAGCAAAACCAAATTAGGTTTACCAAACTTTAAAGTTTCCCGAATAATCCATAACTAAAATAATAATCTCCATTGATCCCGTGTTAATAAACGTGTGTACTGAATAAATCAATATTATTCCAGGGAAAAAAATATTAAGTATTAATTTAATTTTTGACATTAATTTTAATCTTTTTTTTATTTTTTTTATAGACTTTTGGGGAAATAATTTCGTTCATTTCATTTAAGACTTACTCAACTAATTCTAAATCTGTTAAGTTCCCGTTGTAACCGCCGTTCATTGTGTTGTTAGTTGTATTGAAGAAGTGACAGATTTTTAATTTAATCTGCACTTCATAGTTTTGTTGAGAATTTGGATGATTGTGATTAAAAAGATATTCATCAAAATAAAATTATAATTCAGTTCTAAATTGGACTGGAAATTGTTTATTCTCAAAGTTAGGATATTATAATTTTTTTTTCATGGGAATTTAAATAGATATTTGTCTTAGTTAAAGATAACAATTACATTTGCAATTAAATATAAATATAAACGTATAATTTACGCAATTCCATAACCTCTGAGCATAAGATACCCCCGACTGCTTAACGTGCCATTAAAATCATTGATTAGGGATTAATTGGTAAGTGTGGAGAATTAGGGCATGGTCAAAGTTTACCAATATTGAATTTATGTATCCCTAATTTAATTTTCATATAAAAATGTAGTGTAAGAAATAGTTTTATATAAAAATGTAGTATAAGAAATAGTTTTATATAAAAATGTAGTGTAAGAAATAGTTTTATATAAAAATGTAGTGTAAGAAATAGTTTTATATAAAAATGTAGTATAAATGTAATTATTCTTTTAGTTTTTTCTTAACATGAATGAATGTTCAAAATATTACTGATTCAGTTGATGATAAAATCCATACATAGAATATTGGATCCATGTGGAATCATGTTGAAAAAAAATGTACAGAAATATTTGGTACCCCGAAGAAAGAATATGTTAATCTTACTTTTCTTTTTGAGTTTTTGTGAAAAGAAGTATTAACCAGAAAAATGCATTTTTTACATTTTTCTTGACTGTTATTACATCCTGTAAAATTGATCATACTTGTCTTTATTAAATAAATTTTACATCTTATAGAAATGTGTTTGTATTTGTTATCTTTTTTATGGGACTGGATAAATTATATATGGTTAGGGATAGGTAGATAAACACTACATTTCCCAGTGAAAAATTAGCCCACTCCCACCACTTGATTCTCCACATTTACTGATTTTCTTATTTTTTTAATAATTTGTTGTAATTAACTTTGACAGAACATCTCCTGCATCTGGTGGTGAGATTCCAGTTCTTGAGCTCTAGGAAGTGTGGAGTAATTCTTCATTTGCCATTGCTATCAGGTCCACTCAGAACCGAAGTGGCAGTACCCATTAGGCTCCAATCTATGGGTCAAATAGATTAAATTATTTGTATTTAATAGGACTGTGTGCAAAAAAACAACCCAACTATGCAAAAAATGTAAATATGAATGTGCAATGAATGAAGTTCCTTAACCTGTAGGCATAAAATGACCCTAGATGGGTTGACATGCTGTTAAAATCAATCAATCCTTTAACAGGACACACTATTTCAAATTCAGTTATTGAATCATACTTAGAAGTACCATTATAGTCAAGTAATGTTGAAAGCACAGGTTCCCACTAGATCACCAAAGTTAAACAGCGATGAGCTTGTTAAATACTTGATTGGGTGATCACTTAAGTAAGAGCAGGTACTGTAAGCAACCGAGTCAAAATGACTTGATTTGGCATTAAATGACCTGAAAGAGGGTTTAAATGCTTTAAAACAAAACAACCCAGCAACTAAAAAATAGCATTTGTCTTAATATAAAAACTGCCTCAATGAATATAATGATGTAATCCTGTCTTTGGATCTAATTAGTATCATAAATCTGGGGTTTGAAATAATGGCCCAAATTAAAACACTAAGAAGTAAATATGAATGGAATGTATCGGTCGAAAGCTATGACAAAGAAAATAAATAGTTGGATATCATTGAACAATTTTTAGATTCTATTAGATTAGGATGTGTAAATAATATTTATATATGTCCTCCCTTGTAACTGAAGTTTTGTGATTTATTTTTTACAAACAGTTAAAATAAGATATGGGTTTCATGATAAAACAATCACAAATAGGTTTGCATGTAACCAAAGAAATGTACTGCACACTCATTAATGGTTTTTGAATAATCAGATTAATATGTACTAGCAGGACCTGTGGATATAACACAGTATGATAATAATTTAATTATTACAACGTTTGATATATTTACTGAAGAGCTATTGCTAATTAGTTCAATAAGTAAAAAGTATAATAATCTTAGTATTATTAGTGTTAATCGGACTATTGTCCCCATCTTCATTGTTATTTGTACAACGTTTCGGACGATATACCCTACGGCCTTCTTCAGGTATTTCTTGTCGGAACTCTGGAACTTTCTTGTCGTATTCACGAGTCCAACAAGAAATACCTGAAGAAGGCCGGAGGGTATATCGTCCGAAACGTTGTACAAATAACAATGAAGATGGGGACAATAGTCCGATTAACACTAATAATACTAATCTTCAAGCCTCATCTCAAACATTCAGAGAAATAGTATAATAATCTTGATTTAAGTCTCTCACTTTTTTCTTTCTTTCTTTTCATCTTTTTATTATGTTTGATTGAAACAGATTAGTGTTATTGCTTTCATACGCTCACCCCCTTTCTCTATCTTTCCCCTTCTCTCTCTCTCTCTCTTATTATATTTTTTCTGTGTAGCATGTCCTTTTTCTTCCCTTTCTTTATAATAAAAATGGAATAGTCCATTATTTACCTGACATGACAACACTTATAAGAAATAAGAATTCAACGGATCTGCAACACCAGATAATTAGAATATATATTTTTGCATTTCATCTTGGAGGATTTGGATGGTCTCATTTTTAACCAGCGGGTCTTGCAAGTTGATAATGGTCATACAATTAAGGAACACTAGTATCAATATATAGATGTTTAGCTTATTTCTGTTATCAATTTCAACTGAATATAATAGAATTAAAAAAAAATACTATTTAAGTATTTATCTAACCCCTCCACACAAACAGGATATGACACAAGGTCAATTTTTAAGCAGAGTTTAACAGGTTTGAATTCAGAGATTTCCTTCTAAACCAGTTGCCATACCAGCCCAGTCTGCTTTTCTATTTACATACATTTGGAAGGAGAATAGTTGAATTCATACCTTTCCCAAGGGTATTAGTGCAATATGAAATCCAAATGGTCTTGTCCTCTGATTTGAACTCTGGTCACCGTGTCCATTTCCTATGATGATAATAATTTCACTTCAAGTACCAATGATGAAAAATACTATTTAGAATAAAAGTATTTAGTTTGATATCTTCAGAATTCAATGAAATATTTAAAGATATCAATTCTATCCTTTGTAAAATATATTATTTGTACTAGCAAATAAAAAAAAAACCTCTGGGCGATGTAAAAATAAACTTTTGAGGAGGTGGAAGTTAAAAATTAAATGTCGGAGAGTTTGAACCATAAATCATGAAATCATCAAATTTATTAAAAGAGTAAAAAAAAAAAAAAAACAATTTGAAATCGAAACTAAGTTCTATTAACTTTGAATATCTATTAAAATAAAACAAACTATATATAAATATATGATACTGGGGATGTATTATTAAAACTTGTTTTAAAAAAACAATGAGGACTGTCTAATGCTGCATGTTCAAATTTTGGGTGTATTTATTCTATGTTATGACGATTTTGGGTAATGTGACGTAAGCAGTGACATAGTTTTTGTTACAGACAAAAACCAGAAGCGAATCTCCATTATTAATAGAGATATATTTGTAAACACTTATATTTCTTGTAAGAGTTTATCTTAAAAACAAAATCATAGTGTAATGATTAGCAAGCTAGATTACCAGATACATTACTACTGAATAGTGATTTTGATCCTCACTGGATTATACTTGTGGCCTTGTGCCAAATATAAGCTAAGTTTTTTTTTTTTTTTTTTTTTTTTTTTTTTTTGTGGAGGTAACTGTTAGAAACTTGGTTTTATTAGAAAGAAAACATTTATTTGAATTTTGAAAGCAAAACTATTTTTTTATGTCTATTATTAAGAAAAAATAAGATTTCAAAGACATTTACATTTTTTTTTTATAAAAAAGCATAGCAAAATTTAATTTTTACACTGCCCAAAGGGCATTTTTTTTCTTTTTTTGCTAGTAAAAAAAAGTTTTTTGCTATTTTTTTTTTTTTTTTTGCTTGGAAAAAGTATGAATCTAACTATTTATCCCCCCCCCCCCCCCAGCTATGGGTAAACTGGCAGACTGGACTCTTTTAGCTTTGGTATGGCAGCTGGTGTAGAAAAAGGAAAAATCTAAATTCAAACCAGTTGTACTTCTGTCATATTCTGCTTGTGGTGAAGGGGTTGGGTAAATGTATACATGCCAAAATTCTACCTCCTAAAAGTATGATGCAGAAAAAGAAAAAAAAATAGTTTCTCTTAATTCCTAGTTTGAAACAGTTATAGCAAAATATCATTTGTCGCATAAGAAACACAGGGAAGTCCCATGGCATTGGGGGTAGGGGTGGCAAATGTGCTAGACTGTGACATCATAGTAAACTAATTCTAACTCCAGTTGTACTATTACATTCACTAATTCTCAAAATATAACATTTAATATTAATGTAAAAATAACCTTCTGAGTATAATGGTGCCTTAATTCTATTCAAATGACTGACTTAGGGCTACCTCTGGGTATGACACTAAAAACTAACTGATGTTTCAGCTCTAGAGTGTGGAGTACCCCTTCATTGTCCACTCTAACCCAGAGTGGTAGTACTTGTCAGAATCTCATTTATAGATCAAATAGATCTGTTTGAAAATTATTTGTAGTTAAGACTGGAAAAAAAATCTTTAAGAAATAACTACACAAAAAATGTAAAAATGAATGTACCATTAATGGGATTCCCTAATATCTAAGCATCAAATAACCCTAGACAGGTTGACATGCCATTAAAATCAATCCATTTGAGACGTCATACACTTATCCCAGTATCCTTTCCACAAAGTTTAAAATTACAATATCACTATTGTGATGCCTTGTTGCATTCTCTTTAATCTTGGCTATTGTCTGAAAACTGAATATTGGCTTCTAGAAAAAACAGAATTTGCAGGGAGTTAAAACGAGAATGCAAGAGGGCTGATAGATTTAGGTTAATGCAATGTTTTAACAAAAAGCCTGTAAAAGACACTTAAGGCATCATAAGACAGTCAATATATTCAGAACAGCTGGATAATTTCCACACAATCAATAGGGATTCTTCAAGTCTTCTAATTCTTGTACTCTAAATTGTTTTAGATTGCTACTTGCACCATGTTAACACATTTTTGGGCGTTCTGTTTGTTTAAGAGCTTTCTAGAACATGGATTGTTTATCAACAGATTTTTAGTAGCAAAGTTTAAAGCATCAGAATAAAATTTTTATCTGAGCTTCACTAATTGAATCAGAAGTTTCTATGTCCTGGTTGCAAGCAGAATTTAAATGGATATTCATTGTGAATGTAATGGTACAATTGTGCACAAATTCATTCAGTGGTTTCTCATGAGAGTATGTCTGTTCACATATGTTCAGTAAGGTATCTTTAGATATGTTGTCATGTTACATCAAGGCCGCACAACCGGTTTTTGAGATTTTCAAAATGACTGGACATGTCAGAATTTTTCATCCCATAAAAAAGTAAAGTCAGAGTGGCCTGTTGTCAGTATCAAGCAGACAGCAAGGGAGTCTATCCCCTTTTCACTAGTGCTAGACCAGAGAGATTCTTTGTGTCTGGGGTGAAGCCCCACATCTACCATCAGGTCTCCACTTTTTACCACACAGATCCAAGCTGTGCTATTAATGCACTGACTTGGTGAGGGCCGGTATTGAACCTGGAACCTTACCAACTGAGCTAAACTGTTAAGCTGATATTATCATGCCATGCATTTAAATTACTTTCAAAATTCAGGAAAATTTAACAATTTTTGTCTCTTTCTATGGCATTTATAACATTCCTCTAAAGAAAAACATTAATTTTAGTTTTCTATTTTATTCTTATTTAGAAAACAAATTCAAATCTACTTAATAATTTTTGATTAAAATTTGGAAATATATTTTTTATGTTTATGACTCACTTTTATAGGCAAACAACACAACATCATGTATTACTTTGATCTTACATTATTTGTGACTGTAAAAAATTATCAAAGACAACGAAAAGTGATTTTTGTAAAATTTTGTATGAGAAATGTAGGTGGTTATTAGTCATTGTAGTAAACGTGTGAACGGTCACGTATACATGACTGAACTAATGACCGTATGTCAATTTCGGAAACTGTCTATAAACATGAATGAATGAAATAAATTACTTTGCTAATGAAAAAACCAAATCAATTCATCACATAATTATATACGTTTAAAAAAAGAAAAGAAAGATAAATAAATTATATCTCTAGCTGGATTCTGATTTTAAACGTGATATTTTATCTGTCCCTAAAACCTGGAACTCTTTAGTGCTGAAGGTTTATATATAAACATGTAGAGTTATTTCTCTTACCTAAATAGAATGAAGCATTTTAAGTCTAATTTACAACTAAAAGTGAAACGAGATACAAACATAAAAATAAATCATATGAAACAGCTTGGGTATTTATTTATTGTGTAAAGTGGCATTATACATAATATCGTCCTTAAAAAGTATATTGTAAAAATGGTTTTAATTTTTTTTTGGGGGGGGGGTCGGGGGATTAGTTATAGATTTGATTCTTAGATTGTTAATCATTAAGCAAAGAAATTAATACCTGTTCATGTATGCATACGTGCCAAAAAAAAAAAAAAAAAAAAAATTCTGCTATTGGATTTTTTTTTCAATACTATTAAACTTTTTTATTTTATAAGAATAATTTTAAAAATAGCTTTAAATTTTTTTGTTGCTTAAATTTTGTATTTTTTAAAGTTTATTTTTTAAAAGTTTTTCATCACTTTATATATATATATATATATATATATATATAGTATGTGTGTGTTTGTATGTAAATAGTTGAAAAATATAAACTGATCTATGTATAAATCTATACGCTTTTTTTTTTTCTTAACCATTTTCAGCCATTTCATGATGTAATATATTTAGTTACTTTTTTTTCTCAAATTGGTTGGTTTGTTTTGTTTGTTTTATGGAATATCAACTCTATTTAATGCTGAATCAAGTCATTTTGATAAACAAAGGATTCAGGTTGTTTATAATACCTGCTGTTGCTTAAGTGGTCACCCAATTAAGTATTGAACAAGTTCATTACTGCTTAACTTCGGTGATCTAGCAGGAATCAGTGCTTTCCGAGTGACTTGACCATAATTTTTAAAAATTGATAAACCACATAGAAACAGTATAATAAAGGAATAAATTTAATTATATGATATGCTATATGCTTAAATTCATTATTACAGAAGATGTAAGTCCTGTAATTGATTGTGAAAAAGGCTGATAATTAGATTATGTATATATATATATATATATATATATATATATATAATATATATAAGGGCCGGGTTAGCTCAGTCGGTAGAGCGTTCGGCTAGAAACCACAAAATTCCTAGTTCGATACCGGTCCGCGCCAACTCAGCGTATGAGTAGCACAGGGATCTGTGCGGTAAAGTAAGGAGCTGATGGTAGGTGTGGCGCTCCACCTCAGATGCTAAAACAATCGCCTTGGTCTAGCGCTATTGAAAAGGGGATAGACTCCCTCGCTGACTGGCTGATACCGACTTTAGGCCGCCCCGTCGACTTTACTTACTTTTATATATAATATATATATATATATATATATATATGCACACTTTACACTTTTACCTAAAGTGTAGTCTTTTCAAAATTTATATTTTCAAAATAATTTTATAATATATAAAAAGTATCTATCAGAATCATTGATGCCTTGAGAAACCAACTTGTATTATGCAAATAGAAATGTTATAAGATGGTTTACTTATAGGTTTAATGATGTTTATATGTATTCATTAAAAATGCACATACATAGTTACAAGCATTGAATGTTAATTTGTGTGTAGATATATGCATATTTATAAACACAAATTGTTCACAATATTTAGTACAAAATAGGTGTTTTTACAATAGATTTGAAAAGAAGACAGTTTTTAAGTACATGCTTAAGTTAACTTAATAGTAAAATGGTAAATAAGTAAAGTTGTTGGGGTGGCCTAAAGTCGGTATCAGCCAGACAGCGAGAGAGTCTAAGCTCAGTCGGTAGAGCGTTGGACTAGGAACTACAATGGTTCCGGGTTCGATATCGGCCCTCGCCAACTCAACATATGAGTAGCACAGGGATCTGTGTGGTAAAGTGAGGAGCTGACGGTAGGTGTGGCACTTCACCTCAGATGCCATACAATCTCCTTAGTCTAGTGCTAGTGAAAAGGGGATAGACTTCCTCGCTGATTGGCTGATACCGACTTTAGGCCACCCCAACGACTTTACTCTTACTTTTAGACCAAGAAGATTGTTTTGGTGTTTGAGGTGGAGCACAACACCTACCATAAACTCCTCACTTTACTGCACAGATCTCTAGGCTACTCATTTGCTAAGTTGGTGAGGGCTGGTATCAAACTAGGAACCTTCTGATTCCTAATCAAGTTCCCTACCAAGTGAGCTAAACTGGCCAAATTAGTTGTCATTACAAGAAATTCAATCTTGTTATTAACTCACATTATAATGAAAAACATTTTAGAGAGAAAGAGAATAGATGTAATATATATATATATATATATATATATATATATCATATACTCAACACCAAAAAAATTTTTTTTATGAATTTATTTTTTAAAATTTCTGTGATGTGCAATTTCATAAGTGAATTGAGACCCATCTGATGAGACTGAAAAAATCAACTTAGATTTGTATAGGCCCCAATTTGGTCGAAATAAATTATTATGGAATTACGGTGTTGAGTTCTTCCTTCCTTTATATGATAAATATTGCTCTGTATAATCTAAAAAGTTTATTATACATTGAGCTCTCTTCAGTGATTTAAAGATTCGCTGTATTTATACATACTGGATCATACAATATTAATACAGTGTATCTTAGAAATCACATATAGAATCATCCCTTACTACCAAGTTTTGGATAAATCTCATATATATATATATATATAATATATATATATATATATATATATATATGTTGTTCTGGTTCCAACGGGAGAAAATTCAATATTTTATAAAAAAAGGTCTGCAAAATGTATTATGTTTTCAGAAAAAAAATTATTTTTACCTTACATATGCAACACGTGTTTCAGATCTTCTGGTATCTTCTTCAGGCTTTGATCAATAATGATCAATATATATATATATATATATATATATATATATAGTTTAATAAAATCTTCAAAAGGAAACCAAAATATATAAATGCATTAAGATTGGTTTGAAAATCTCATAGGTGAGAAACTGACAGTTACCAAGCAGCTACCCTAACTTAGATATATATGCTCTATCAATGATATTGAGCACTATTTACTTAGGAAACTGTATTGTCAATATTGATATTCTCACACACACACACACGCATTTTGTTTCCAAATTTAACAATAACCAGAAGAAACATAACAACAACAAGCTGGGTGCAGTTTTTATGACGTTCACTGATGACGTTCTGATAATCACGTATACATATTCTACTTGATGAACTACTTTAGTCAGATGAGATTTCTACTTAAGCTTTTCTTTTATCAAAATAATAAAATGTTTCTTGCATCAGATTGATAGATTTGTGTATACGGAAATTCAGGCCACCCTATTCAAATTCAAATTATCTATAATAATATTTTCTATAACATGTCTTTCCCGTGAAGTGGAAATCCCTTGAGTTTACATTTGAACAGGATGTCACGTATTTCTATTAAGCAAATCTGGCAATGTAAAGTTTGTCTTAGAATGTTTGCATTTTAACTTGCATGTCAAATAAAGTCACTCAGAATGATGCCCTGTTAGTGGGGCTTAGAGTATACTGACTGTATACCCCTCCACCTTAAAATGTGGGAGTGTGGAAAAACCTTTTTATTATCATTACTCCAAGGTTCACTCTGACCTGCAGTGGTAGTACCTATTTGGCTCAAATAGATCTGTCTAAAAATTATTCCTATTTGATAGAACTCTTGATAAACAAGTGCACAAAAATATATAAATATGAACATAAAATGAATGTGATTCCCTACCCTCTAGGCATAAAATAACCCTAGATGGGTTGGTATTTCATTAAAATCATAAGCAAAAATATCACCCAGAATCCTGGAAGGTATTTTGAAACATTTTCATATCTCATCTTGTATATTGAAAATATTATTTTTATATTGGTTGACATAGTTTTCATCTGTATGGAATTTGCTTCCATAAAGAAAAAAATTGCTTATTGGAGACTTGTTCAAATCTCCATAAAGTTCTGATTAAAATTAAAAAGTATGATTTAAAAAAAATACTAAAACTTGATATTTTTTGCAAACATTAAGTTTTAGCATTTAAAAAAATCTTGCTGTGAAATTCTCATGTCAAAAAATTGTCTGTTGGTTTGTTTATAAATAAATCATCATCATCATGTCGCGCAGCCTGCACGGATATCCATGATGATCTCTCGCCAGCCTTCCCCATCATTCATTGACTCCGGCAGGTCCTCTGCGCAGCAGCCAGTATCCCTACATAGTTGGTTAATGTAGGTCCTGGCTGGGCGGCCCACATTAGCGCGCCCATGCGCTGGCTTCCACAGCTTACGATCTCGTCCTTGTTCTCCAGCAGTGACCTGCATGTCTAGTCCGTCTCACTCGTATGGTTTGTGAGATGGGGGGCAGGTGGCCATACTGTAAATAGAAGCTTGCATTACAAAGCAAAACTGTCCTTTTGATATCTGGTCTGATTTGGGGTGCTTATTGGAGACTTGGTCCAAAAATTGCACTGGACATTTTTCTTATGGACATTGTGTTTTAAGATTTAATATAAACTATGTATATTCTTATTTTTAGTCAGTACAAACCAATAAAGGGAATCTCCATGGCGTAATGGCTAACAAACTGAACTGCGAAATTGTAGTTAGCAAATTCAAACTCCAATCATATGATTATGTTCACTTTTGGTCTAATGCCCTTGGGAAAGGTATGAACCACCTCATCTCCCTAGCTATAGGTTAAATAGTACCACTACTGTTCTTCTACAGGGATGGATTTGGCATTAAATAACCCACAAAGGTTGATGTGCCATTAAACAAAGAAACTGAACTAAGCAAACCAATAAAAAGTTGAACTAATGCTACATTTAGCTGCTACAAATTATAATTTTTTTTTACCCAGGATTTCAAAGTGCAAAGTTAGGGGGGGGGTGTATTATATACAAATAATTACAGTAATTGTAGAAGCCAGAGGTGCTGATAGGTACACGTCCTGTGTCTCTGACGCACACAAATCTAAAAGGACGCAGTAAAATCATATCCATGCATCTTAGTCTTTTTCTTTTTTCTTCCCTCACCATTTCAAGCTAACTGTAAATACATCTTAATAGTTTCTTAGAAACGAATTACACAGTGTAGGTTACAAGGTAGGAGTTAGATGGCTTTAGTTGGGACCCATAAATTTTCCCAGGGACTCATTCAAAGCAAATATATACATCCCAGGATGCACTAAATCAAAAAGCTATCAGCATCACTGGGAAGCTAATTAAAAAAAAAATGCCTTGATTATTTTTACAGAACAGATAAAATTGGCCATAAATATTCAAATTACTTTTTACCTATATCACTTTATATTAATTTATTGAATTATGCAAGTTCTGTGGCTCAATATTTTGGTTGTCCAGCTGTGTATTTTGAACATTAGAGAAATAGCAAATAGTTTTTGTTTTATTGTTGTTTACTCAACTGAGATTAGTGATAGTAATAATGTTGTTATTGTATTAAATGAATAATAATATCCCAATAATATATAAAGATTACAAGCTAATACGCTAAAAGTACACATCTCTGCCAGGTAAGAGGTCAAGACTTGCATGGAAGCTCGTTATTTTGTAATCCATATAACAAAGAAACTATTATAAGTAACATGGCCTTGTTCATACTTAGAACGTAAAAGAAAATCCAAAATGTACTTGGCTGATGCAGTATTTTTTACTAGTGATTATTGATTTTCTATCTGTTATTAGTCTGACTACAGTACAATGTTGTTATCCTCTGTAGATAGATTCTAAGACATCCTGTAGATGCTAAAATCCTTGGATAATAGCCAATAATACGTACTAGTTGTGACCTAAAATATTTGCTGTATTTTCAAAATGTAATTAAGATTTAGAATCATTACATTTTTTTTTTCTTATTTTTGCTAGGGGGAAAAAAGCCTTTTTTATTTTCATTACCGTATTTGACAACATATAAGATGCACCCCCATTTCAGCAGGTCAGATTCAGGGAAAAAAGTTTTTAGTGTATTTAAGCATGTATTGTTGAAAACAGTCTAGCTGTGCATTACACAAGCAGAAACATAGGTGTATAAAAGCAATTTGGCAGTACAGGCAAGCAATAAGCATACACAAGACATCTCAATAGCAGGAAATAATAATAATAATAATAATAATAAAATAAAAAGGCCTACGTGAGTCTCAAACTTCACCTATGATGTATAAGGCGCAGGACAATTTTTTGAGCCAAAATTTTGGAAAAAAGTGCGTCCTATTTGCCGTCAAATAAGTAATAATGTTGAATGACATATAGAAGCAGCTTGTTTGAAATGCTGTCTTTAGAATTTATTAAGCTCAATATCATAAAGTTGCATTTTATGAAAAATTGAACAGTTTAAAACTGATATCCACACTATAAAGATTCTATGCATTTGCCAACCCCACTGCACAAGCAGGATGTTAATTTTTTAAGTGAAATTTAACATGTTTGAATTCAGCAGAGTTTTTCTTCTCAAAGGCTGGTTGCCATGCTATGGTTAAAGATCCCAGTCTACTCTACTATTTACCATAGCTGGAGGGAAAATATGTGGATGCATACCTTTCCCAATGGTATTAGGGACCATATGACCTTTAGACGCCCCTTTTGGATCTTGATTTAGAAGGACATGTTTTTCATTTACACCGTCAATATCCGGTTGTTTGTTGTTAGGGGTTAGTTTTATAATTTAAAAAAAACCTTTAAAAATCGTCTGTTAACAAACAATCGGATATTGACGGTGTAAATGAAAAACATGTCCTTCTGAATCGAGATAAAAAAGGGGTGCCTAAAGTTCATATGGTCCGGTATTAACACTGTGAAATGCAACCAGCCTTGTCCAGGATTTTAACTTGTGTCACCATGTCTATTTCTCATCACACCAAGGGTGACACTATTCTAAAAATTCTTGGCAATAGAGGATCAAAATAGATAAAAGTTTATTACCTTATATTAAAAGTTTATAATTTCAGCAGATATTTCTTTTTTTTATATTGATAATGTGTTAAAACTGCTTTTGAGAAATGAATGAAAAGAGACTTTAATACTTTTTCTCTCAAGGAGTAGAGTAAATTCACCAAAGCAGTGCTGTGTTGAGAAGTAGATGTTAACATTTTTTATAAATAAGATTTGAAAAAAGTGAAATGACAGATAAAAAAAATTTTGAATGGAAAAATATTAGAAAAGATGTTTAGGTTTTAATAAAAATCTAAAAGAAAGTATCAGTTTTAATGATTGGTACATTTTCATTTTTTATGATAGAGGCATAATGTTGACTAATAATATCTTATTATAATGGAGATTGTGTGTTTTTCTGTCTGTAACCGAAACTATATTACTACTCAAGTCACAATTCCCTTAATTATTTACGTCAAATTCTCCATGATTTCATTCTTTTAAACATTCAGTTATTAATAAAAATTGTTTTACATTATCAATACTGTTGACCATATCTACGTACTAATAACATGCAATTGTATTTATATATACAACAAAATAGAGGTTTACAGTTTGAACGAGAAGGCTAATTTGCATATTGATATTTAAAATTTTATTTTAATAAATATGTGCTTGGTACTATTGATTTCTAATTGTTTGGTTTTATCTTAAGAAATATAAACAAAAATCTTGTGGATAAATCTTAAAAGAAAGTTATTTACAAGAAGAAATAACTGTAATATTATCCTTTACTTCCTATTTTAACTAAATAGTTAAATTAGGAAAATTTACCAATGAAAGAGGGGAGTAATGGAAAATGATGGAATAGTTAGTTTCAAAGTTGTTCTATTTTTCGATTATACCCCCTCTGTTGCAGATCGTTTTATTTGCATTCTTAGTCAGTTTCATTAGCCTTTCTAATTTAATATATTTTATTATATCAAAACTTAAATACTTATATTTGCTAGTAAGTATAATAGAATTGAATGAATGAACATATTAAAACTAGTCCTGTATATACCATGTTGTTTGGATTGAATGCTATTTACTTATATAATGTACTATAGAATTTGTTTTCTTGACAATTTTTGAAATATTTAAAATCTGAGATTGGTATTTTGCTGCTTTTTCTTTCTCTCTTTTTAATTTTTTTCTTCTTCCTTTAGGAACTTTGTATGACCATTTCATAGAAGTGGATGTTTGGTGTGTGTGTGTTCATGTTGACGGGGTGGCCTAATATTGGTAACAGCTGGGCAGTGAGGGAGTTTATACCCTTTTCACTAGTGCTAGACCAAGGAGATTGTTTTTGCATCTTAGGTGGAGCGTCACACCTAGCATCAACTCAATTTACCACACAGATCCCTATGCTACTCATACGCTGAGTTAGCGAGGGCCTGTATCAAACCAGGAACCTTGTGATTCCTAGGCAAGTGCTCTACCGACTGAGCTAAATTGACCCTATATATATATATATATATATATATATATATATGTAGAATTAAACAAAAGGCACATCCGTTTAACAATTTTATTTTTGATCTTTTCTAATTTTCTGACCAACTGTTTGGGTGGAATTGGTGGATAAGTCCACCAAAGTTCAGTTCCCGAGTACTTTCTTTAGAATGTGTGTACTGTATTGGAAATTAAATTTGTTTAAGGATGGTTTGTATTGTTTTATGTATAAAGCTTCTAGTATTTGGAGTTTTTGTTTATTTTTTTCTTTGTGCAGAATGTGTGTATTTTCCGTTAGAATATTTCGATAATTAGAGTGGGGGCATGAATGTAATTTTAGGTGTTGTTAAATGGAGGGTTAGACGCCTTGACAATGTGGTTGAGGTGAATCCAATGTATGTATTATCATTTTCTGGGAGACTGCAATATCTTAGGGGACATTTAAATCTATATACTACATTGGTCTCATTAAGACAACTTGTCTGGGGAGAAAAATTGTTACGAATGACGAGATTATTATCATATATATATATATATATATATATAAATGATAATTTTAGTAATATAGATTTGTGCAATTTTTTATAGGAGAAATTAAAATTTTTTCTCTTACATTTTAAGACATTGAAATTCTATTAAAATTACTTTGTAAACTTATTGTAAAAGTTAATATTAAATTAAAATAATATTCATCTCCTGTATCTATTGTCTAGTTTAAAAGCAATATGACCATCTGTTACAGATTCCTGTAAAAGTAAAAAAAATAAATCTATAAACAGATGTTTCAAATGATTAAATACTAAGAACAGTTTTTATTAAGGGAATTTCCTATGATACAAGTTTTCTTAATTGAAGATCTGCTAAATTATCCCCATGTGACATGTCAGAATGATTTATTTAACACTTAAATACCTTCATGTAATTGTTAACTGCTTTTGAGTATGTGTGTGTGTGTATTATATATATATATATATATATATATATATATATGTGTGTGTGTGTCTGTGTTTTTGTCAATATGTCTGAATGGTAGATGGATGAAAAAGAATGTCCATTTCTTTTTATTTAGCTTTGTTGTTATCATTTTTTACTTCCTTGTTTTACTTAATGACCCAACCTTGAAGGTAGGATATGAGTCAGGAAATACTTGAAAGACTTGATTTCCTTTTCAATGGAAATGTAGTTCTGTCTATAAGGCAGTAAACTTCAATCACAAGAGAAACTTTACATTATTTTTTAGTAACAGTCACATAGCCACAAATAAAGGATGTTTCTCAGTCTCCTTGTGAGTAGTGCTGCTCTGTTGTCTGGAGCTGTAGAATACATTGACTGGACCTCTTCCCTGGGGTAAGACCCCCCCTCCTAATGGGACCACCTATTAGTCATGGGTGACAACCTGTAATGCCTGAGGGCATCCTGGAGGCTGGCAATTACTGACTCAGGTACTAAGTGGTCATATGACCTGCAACTATGACCCTTAGGTTAGATGGGAAATTAGAGAGGCCTGATTTTATCAATTGGCTTGTCATGTCAAGTCCAGATTAATACAATTAAAACATCCTGTACCACCTCATTCGACCTGGCCAGAAGTCGCATTTCCTAATCTGCCCCAAATGATAGCCTTTGTTTAAATGTAATATTAAACATATTTAGAAGTCTTTGATTTAAGGGAAATATCTCGGGTATCTTTAAAGGAAAAGGACATTTTTATACATTATAGGAATGGGGCTTGGAAAATTCTGAACAGGATGTTAAAGTTAAGTCCAAACCATACTCTTCCTGATCTACTCTTTTTATCTTAAATTTTAAAAACACACACACACACACACACACACACACACACACAGCAACATCTACAGAATACTCTCCTCACAATGAGACCACTTGATGGCTGTAGGTAGTGACCTGTGATACTTAAGGACAGAATGGCTGAGCACTCCATGATATACAGCACTCACTTTGTCTTATTTGGGCTAGGTGGGTGGTTGGATAGGCTCCCTCTGATCAATCAACTGGTTACATCAAGCCCTAGCACCTGACTGTCTGGCTGTATTGCTCTTATAGCAAACCCCCTATCATTTTTATCATATATATGCTAGAAGGCTGTGTGGGTCTTAGTGTCCTGGGTATGAAGCTAAACTGCACCTAGTGGTGAGGTTCCAATTCTGGAGCTTTGGGGAGTGCGGAGTACCCTTTCATTGCTATTACTCCCAGGTCCACTGACATCATCTATGGTTTTAATAGATAAAAAATGAGTTCAAAAATAATTTGAATACCCAACAAGAATGAAATAAACAAAAATGTCTTAAACATTAAAATAACCCAACGAGGGTTGACATGCTGTTAAATCCAACCAACCAAACCTTTAACTCTTAACATCCTATACCACCTCATTCCACTCGGCAGGAAGTCAGATTCATTTTCCTAATTTACCCCAAATGATAGCCTTTGTTTAAATGTAATATTAAACATATTTAGAAGTCTTTGATTTAAGGGAAATAACAGGTAACTTTAAAAGAAAAGGCCATTTTTAGCCATTTTCTGATAAATCCTTATAGAATTGGGTTCTGGATTTAGAAATTCTCAACAGGATGTTAAGAGTTAATTAGAGAAAAATGCTTTTGCTGAAAATGGTTGTATATTTATTATGTATATTCAAATACATCCAATCTTCCAAGTATGTGTGTGTGTGTGTGTGGGGGGGGTATTAGCTTGCCTGACTTAAAACCAGCATTTAAAAATTCTTACATAAACTTAAACATTAACCCCTGGTATCAATAAAAAATGCATAACTACCTCTGTCACTAAATCCAATACTCAAATATTCCCTTAGTGTAATTGGCATATTATATCATGGGATATATTACAGTTGTTATTGTAACCTATAGCATTTTATAGCATTTGTGTTCTGTTAAGTTTTTTTCTTCTTCTTCTTCTCTTGGTTTAAGTTTTACTAGGAATTTTTGTGGCTTATTCTTTTCCCAAGAGCATTAGCATAAAATAAGTATTGAGACTGACCTTGTATCATAAAAGTTCTGTTGGTTTTACTCGCTGACACAAGCTGATCAAAAAAAAATCTTTCTCTTGATATTGTGGAATATAATACTTTTATTTCATGCAGTCTTTATTCTTTTTTTTTTTATTATCTTATCTCGATCAATATATCTTTAAGCTTAATTCTTGATTCAGAATAACAGGTTTTACTAAGAGATTTTATTGATTTGTATCAATGTTTATACAACTACCATGAGAAAACGTGATGATTTCTAAAACTGTCTAACTTAGCAATGACGTACTATACAGGACAGTGGTGTAATGGTTATTGTTTTAGAAAATGGACATGGCAACCCAAGTTGAAATGTGAGATTAGGCTGTTTGCATTTCATAGTGCTAATACCCTTGGGAAAGGTATGAATCTAACTATTCTCTTTCCAGTTATGGGTAAAATAGTAGGGTAAATTAGGCTCTTTAACCTTGGTATGGTAACCAGTCTAAGAGAAAGAAAACTCTGAATTCAAACCTGTTAAACTCCACTAAAAAAATAACCTTGTGTTGCATCCTGCTCATGTGGAGGGGTTGGGTAAATACTTACTATATAGTTGTGTAGTATGTCATATTTCGTTTTAATGAGGGGAACAAAAAAAGTAGACAAGGACAAAAATTACTTGGTTCCCTCAACCATGCAAGTATCAGATTACTCCAACCCTTCCTTTTGATGTAATGAGGAGGTGCTGCATCAGTGTTTAAATCCCCAGAACCAGGTTTATCTTTTTTACTGCTCCTTGTTTGAAGATAAGAACACAGCTAAGGGAGATAATCTCAACCTGAAAACTGGGGAAAGTTGTTGTTTATCTGCTTTGAATATGTCTGCTGTTGCTGCAGCAATATAGAATCTTTCTTAGGCTTTTGTCCTAAATAACAATATAGTATAGCTCAGTCGGTAGAGCGTTTGGCTAGCAACCACAAGGTTCCTAGTTCGATACCGGTCCTCGCCAACTCAGCGTATGAGTAGCACAGGGATCTGTGTGGTAAAGTAAGGAGCTGATGGTAGGTGTAGCACTCCACCTTAGACGCCAAAACAATCTCCTTGGTCTAGCGCTATTGAAAAGGGGATAGACTCCCTCGCTGACTGGCTGATACCGACTTTAGGCCGCCCCGACGACTTTTTAATATACATAATGTCACTAGAGTCCTTCAAGGAGATAAATTAGCACCAGATATATTTATAATATACCTTGATTACATACTTTGAATCTTATTAGATTTCATAAAAGAAAAAGGCTTCACCCTAAAAATGGCAAAAAGCTGGCGATATCTCACAGAGACTATTACAGATGCGGATTATGCAGATGATCTAGCGCTTCTCACAAATACACCTGCACAAGCCAAATCACTACTGCATAGGCTAGAGAAGGCAACAAGAGGCCTCTGTGAACTCGGATAAAACTGAGTTCATGTGTTTTAAACAAGATGGAGGCATCTCCACACTGGATGGTTTAGCCTCTGAAATTAGTAGACCCGTTCCCATACCTAGTTAGTAATGTCTCTTCTACAGAAAGTGATGTCAATATATGCATAGGAAAGGCATGTACTGCTATGGACA
This sequence comes from Doryteuthis pealeii, assembly GCA_023376005.1. NCBI lineage: Eukaryota > Metazoa > Mollusca > Cephalopoda > Myopsida > Loliginidae > Doryteuthis > Doryteuthis pealeii. The sequence continues at coordinate 8,346,315 of CM042167.1, forward strand.
GATTATCAATCATATGGAAATCTGATCTCACTGATAAGATAACAGGAATTCTTCCAAGCTGTAGTCATATTAGTACTACTGTATTGCTACACCACTTGGTGTATCGGAGTGATATGTGTCGCATAGGCTAAATCAAGTTTTTGTAGTAGCCGTCGTTATTAGTAGCCGTCAGGTCAGAAACAACATACACGCAAGTTGTACAGTCACAAAGGGCTTTGTGTTTATTTCCAGGCTCGTGGGCTCTTTTTCAGAGAGAAGGAAAGACAGAGAGAAAGACAGGGAGTATCATCAAATTATTCTATCCCCTAACATAGTATCATGTTGTGTACTGCTGTCCCACACCGATATAAGGGACTGGCACCAACACGTCTGACTCCTACTAGCCCTGAAAGGAAAAGAGGCAGATTTTCTTCTTTCTCGTTTCTCGCCGCTGTGTCACATCCATTTCCAGTCAACACCTGGAACTTCCGTTTTTATTTTTAACTGTATTCCCGGGGTCATTTTTCGGTCAAATTACTTGCCACCCTGCTTAGTGTTTACTCTTCCCGATTTTAACCTTTCTTTGTTCTTATTTCTTTTTCCTCTCTTTTTCTAGAAATCCGAATACAGTTTTATTTTTAATCCCAAATTCTGGTAGACCCTAATAATTACACTACCCTTGGACTTTAATGAATCATGTAGAGAAAAAGCTAGATGGGAACTACTCAAAGATGTTGCTTGTCTTGAACAAATCTTGGAAGCAGCATCCCACAAAAAAAAAACCCAGCTGTATGGTCACTTACTTCCTATCACACAAACCATCCATGTAAAATGAAAAAGACATGCTGGAGAAGTAAGGATGAACTCATTAGTGACATTCTTCTGTGGACATATACACACAAGGAAGCGCGTGGTGTAATGGTTAAAGTCATGGGAAATGGACTCGTCGCCCCGAGTTCAAATCCTGGATGTGGTAATTGCATTTCACTTAACACGAATACTCTTGGGAAAGGTATGAATCCTACTCTCCCTCCAGCTATGGATAAATAGTAGGGCAGACTGGGCTCTTTAACCTTGGTTAGGCAACCGATCTGTGTCACATCCTGCTCGTGCGGAGGGGTTGGTAAATATATATATACACACCAGTATAGGCTGACCAGCAAAAACCTATATCAGTCACCTCTATGTGGATTCTGGATGCCGTATAGATGACCTGTAGGGACAGATGGTGAGAGGGTCATGGTAATTTGTGCTGTTAGTGTAGCCTGATGATGATGTTAGTTGATGTATAAACAAAGCAATTTGTATAACCCAATAAAACCGCTAATTAAAAGTATTGATTTTAGTAAATTTACAGAATTTTAGTAATTGAATAGATATAATAGAACAATGTATACAAGGATGGGGTAGGGGGAAAAGTTCTTAAGATCATGTCATATCTGCTATTGATTACTTTTTTTTACCAATGGGATCCAAGCACTGGAACACGAATGAAAGAAGTATGTTGACTGCAAGGGGGACTATGTTGAAAAATAAACCGGTTATTTCCTAGTTGAGTAACATGATATTACAGGGTGACCCAGAAAAAACAGAACCCAAATTATTTATTTTCCCATTAAACTAACCCTAAACCCCAACCCTCCCTAGTTGAGGAACATAATATTACAAGGTGGCTCAGAAAAAACAGAACCCACAAATTTTGTAATAAAACTGTTGATTTTAATTTTTTTTTTTTTTTTTTTTTGAAGTTTAAGTCCAACAAGGGTTAGGGTTGGGGTTTAGGGTTAGTTTAATGGAAAAATAAATAATTTGGGTTCTGTTTTTTCTAGGTCACTCATGTTACTCAACTAGGAAATAACCAATAAACCTTATTTGTTCACATTCCATGAAAGTATCTTAGTCAGCCTATGTACTTTTCTGCTGACCTCATACATAAAAGACCTTTTTGTAAAACAAAACAGAATAGGTTTGATTGATGATAACCAATGTTAGCTCAGTCGGTAGAGCGTTTGGCTAGAAACCACAAGGTTCCTAGTTCGATACTGGCCTTTCGCCAACTCAGCGTATGAGTAGCACAGGGATATGTACGGTAAAGTAAGGAGCTGATGGTAGGTGTGGCGCTTCACCTCAGATGCTAAAATAATCTCCTAGGTCTAGCGCAAGTGAAAAGGGGATAGACTCCCTCACTGATTGGCTGATACCGACATTAGGCCGCCCCGACAATATCAAATTGCTTAGTTAAGTTATTACATGAATATATCAATTTATATTAATATTTTGGAAGAATTTGTGTATCCTTTATAGATGCCTAAACTGTTTGATGTAGATTTACCAAATTTGATCCCAACTATTGGTTAAATAGTATCACTTCTGTTCTTCTACAAAAGATGAATATGGCATAAAATAACCCAAAAAGGTTGATATGCCATTAAAACAAAAGAAAGCAAACCAAATTTGACATACATTTTTATTGACCTGAAATACTAATTAGAATCCTTCACTCCTTCCTAAATAGAAGCATCAATATCCTCATGGACCACTGTTAAAATAAGAAATACTAATTAGAATCCTTTATTCCTTCCTAAATAGAAGCATCAATATCATCATGGACTGTTACAACAGGAACCCAATAATTTAATGGGTCCGGTTTAGCTCAGTCGATAGAGCGTCCGACTAGGAATCACAAGGTTCCTGGTTCAATACTGGCCTTCGCCAACTCAGCGTATGAGTAGCACAGGGATTTGTGCGGTAAAGTGAGGAGCTGATGGTAGGTGTGGCGCTCCACCACAGATGCTAAAATAACCTCCTTGGTCTAGCGCTAGTGAAAAGGGGATAGACTCCTCGCTGACTGGCTGATACCGACATTAGGCCACCCTGATGTCTTTACTTATTATTACATTAATATCATATACCAATTTACTACTATACTTAGAATCTATACATTAGGTAAACTTGACTCTTAACATCATGTTGAGAATTTCAGAGTCTTGTAAGGATCCTATAAGGATTTATCAAAAAATGGCTAAAAATGACCTTTTTATTTAAAGTTACCTGTTATTTCCATTAAATCAAAGACTTCTAAATATGTTTAATATTACATTTAAACAAAGGCTATCATTTGGGGTAGATTAGGAAAATGAATATGACTTCCTGCCAGGTGGAATGAGGTGGTATAGGATGTTAAGAGTTTAAGGTTTGGTTGATTTAATGGCATGTCAACCCTCGTTGGGTTATTTCAATGCTTAAGACGTTTTTGTTTATTTCATTCTTGTTGGGTATTCAAATTATTTTTGAACTCATTTTTTATCTATTAAAACCATAGATGACGTCAGTGGACCTGGGAGTAATGGCAATGAAAGGGTACTCCGTACTCCCCAAAGCTCCAGAATTGGAACCTCACCACTAGGTGCAGTTTAGCTTCATACCCAGTTATTTCCCTTAAATTAAAGACTTTTAAATATGTTTAATATTACATTTAAACAAAGTTTGGGGCGGATTAGGAAAATGAATGTCACTTCCGGCTGGGCAGAATGAGGCGTTATAGACATTAAGAGTTTTAAACCTTAGAATTTACAGCTTTAGATGCTCTTGGTTTTGTCTGAAGTATTTGAACATTTTTTTTTTTGTTGACTCTACATATTTATTGCTCTTTACTTCATTTTTATATTATTAACTTTTTAACCTCTTGCAAACATAAGACAAATGAGTGATGTATTCTTAGATTAAGATAATTTACCAGGTATATTTATTCAGTGTACATGTTTTAGATCAATGACAACATTAATATTTTACAAGTGTTTTTAAAAACATTTCTTGTCTATCTGAATTGATTGATGCTTTAAAAAAGGTAAACATTGTACTTGTATTTTAAATAAGATTTATATACTGTGGCGTTTGATATGTTTTTTAGTTTTAGTTCTAAGAAAAGACTTTGCCCTGTCGATAGGAATTAGAGCACATTGGCTGTATCCCCTTCAGATGGATAAGAACCCTCTCTCTAAAATAAGAGATATCCTGGGTATGAAACTGATGTATCCGGGTTTAAGGGATATATTATGAAGTTGGTATTTGGTATATTATCGATGTAGTAGCTGGTGTGTTGAATAGCAGTACGTTTTCCGAGCAGTTGTGGTGGTAGGCGAGTAAGCTTAGACTAGTAGGCTTAGGCGCTTGTACCACCACAGTGTCGACTATTTATAGATGACACTGTCCAATCAGATTATAGTGAGGGGGTACCAAGGTATTTACATCAGAAACTAAATTGTGATGATGAAGCTCAAGTTCTAGAGATCTGGGTGGGGAATGTGGAGTACCCTTTCATTGGCATTACTCCCATGTTTTTCTGACCCAGAGTGGTAGTATCTGTTAGGATTCCATTTTTGGGTCAAATAGATCTGTTTAAAGATTGTGTATTCCAGTGGACCATATGCAAAAAAAAAAAAAAAATCTATTATGAAACCGCTACACAGAAAATGTAAATATGAACATACACTGAATGCAATTCCCTAACCTCTAGACATAAAATAACCCTAGATGGGTTGACATGGCATTAAAATCAACCAATAAAAAAACAAAAACAAAAAACTCACTATTGCATATTTCACAGTTCTAAACAATCTTTATACTGTTGTGTAGCCCCTAATGGATTATAGGGAGAAGGAAAAGTAAAGTAGTCAGGGTGGCCTAAAATTGGGGTCAGCCAGAGAGTGAGGGAGTCTATCCCCTTTTCACTAGTGCTAGACCAAGGAGATTGTTTATTTTAGTGTCTGAAGCGGGGCACCACACCTACCATCAGCTCTTCACTTTATCGCACAGATCCCTGTACTATTCATACACTGAGTTGACGAGGGCTGGTATTGAACCAGGAACCTTGAGGTTCCCAGCCAGACACTCTACCGACTGAGCTAAACCGGCCCTAAACACACTGCAAATTACCAGCAGCAGCAACAACAACAACCTTAATCATTGGACCCTTGTTTATTTTCTTAGAATTTATTGGAAATGTGGAATTTTGAGGGTTATAAGTTCACCCGCGTTATGTTTGGTTTCATCTCTCTCTCTTTGTTGACTTGTTCCCTGGTCCATCATTTGGGGTTCTTCTTGATCCCACCTTTCCTAATTGTTCTGCAATGACTTTTATTATAGTCTTCTACTACTGTCCTAACCTGCGAGCTTAGATATATCCATATGTTTTTTTTTCCTGCCATACCATTTTGTTGAAATATTGAATCAGGACCTGAGGATATTTACTTTTAAAATTTTGATTTTTGAAATTCCTTTTAAAACAACACCTGTCACCTGTCAGTCAGGTGACCTTGGCATATATTTTCTGTCATTTAATTTATCCAACATTTACAAAACTTATTAATTTACTCATTATATAACAATACACTATCAGATTTTACTATGTAGGTCAATATTATTTTTCACAATAAAATCATTATTAACCAAACAATGTTAGTAAAATTTTCAGGCTGTTCTTATATTTCTATAAGGAAAATGTAACGAGTTTCATCTTGTAATATCTATCCTTATTAAAAATATTGATAGCTTGGTTTGGGATATCAGGTTTTATTATTCAAACAAACTTGGTGACATTTTTATCTCTTATAATAAATGCACATTTGTAAAATTTATTCTTAGATACCATAGCCCAACATATCATACCATTTTAGAATCTTTCCCAACCCTATTGCCCTTATGGCAAGCCCCAACCCCTTTTTTATCATATGGGTGCTAGAAAGCGGTGGCTGCGGGTCTACATGTCCTGGGAATGACGTTAAACTCTATCTGATAGTGAGGTTCCAGTTTTGGAGGTTTGGGGAATGTGGAGCACCCCTTCATCACCATTGCTCCCTGGTCACTCTGACCCGGAGTGGTAGTACCTGTTAGGGTCCCATCTATGGGTTAAATAGAAAAATGTATTTATAAAAAAAATTGTATTATCCATTAAGAATTGATTTATTTCAAAACTTTATCAGCATTAAATGACCCACTGAGGTTGATATGCTGTAAAACAAACCAAACCAAACATTTTAGAATTAGGCTAACACCATGAGAAAATTAAAAACATTCCAAGCTGAATCTGGACCTGTAATCCTGAAACTTTGGATTCACGAGTTTTAATCACTGCAATTGTTTTGGGTGTTTAAAAATTTTTTTTTTATACAATAACTTTTATAACTCATGAATAACCAGCTTAATTACTGCCTGATATGGTGGCTTTTAATCTAGTTTATAAATATATTCAAAAGATATAGACCATAGAAACATATTTAAGACAATACAAACAGGGTGTGTATGATATGTGTACTGGTAGACCCTTTTCTCTCTTGCTCTTTCTCAAATTGCAGATATTACCTTAATGAGAGGACAGGTTTTCTTTTGCTGTCTATACCTGGAAGTGGATTTTTTAAAGCTCACCCTGTCTGGTCAAAGTACCTGTTTTATTCAAAAAGATAGTTGATTTTAAAAGTGTTACTGTTAAAAATAATTTGTCGCTATCTATTGCTCTCGTCAAGCATGTATTTTAATAATGTTTCTGTTGTTAGAGTATTACATTTAATATTATTTATTTTATTAAATGGCGGTTGGGAGAATACTGGTAAAAATAAAGAATAATGTTAATTTAAAAAAAATTGGAACTCCTTTTTTGCGTGCTGCCTTGTTTTTGGTTATGTATTTTTGGCCATCTTATATCAAGTCAGACCATATAAACATATTTAATACAACATTCCATATATCTGAATAAATAAATATGTGGGTGCTCATGGTGTAATGGTTATGGTTGTAGGAAAAATAGTCATGAAGAGTCGAGTTCAAATCCTGGACAAGGCTATTTACATTTCCATAGCACTAATATTCTTAGGAAAGGTATGAATCCAACTATTCTCCTTTCAGCTATTGGTAAATAGTAGGGCAGACTGGGCTTTTTAATGTAGAAGGAAAATTCTGCCTTCAAACCTGTTAAACTCCACTTAAAAATTGATCTTGTGTCTCATTCTGTTCGTGTGGAGGGGTTGGGTAAATACATATACCTGAATGAATTTTATTTTACGTATTAGTATAATATAATAATATACTTTCTATAACCTTCATCAATCTTTCATCCATTGATTTTTATTAATTTTTCTTTTATTCCAGCTTCATTGCTTCTGAAAGATCTTTATTTGAATAATGTTTGCCATTCACATATACATCTCTTTTAATAATTGATTAGTTTTCTATTGTATCTGGAGAGGCTGGAGACCATTCCATTAATTTAGTGTCTTTGAAACCCTTTTATAGCACGGTGGGTAATAGTCAACTTTGCAGAATATGAAGAAGTATTGTTTTGCATAAATATACTCTTTAACTTGAAGTTTGATTGTGACCTACCATTGAAAAAATGTCTTGTCCAAAAACTTACAATAATTCTCTGAATTTGTCTTGGCACCATAATCAACTTTTAAGGGCCTATAATATTAGTCCAAATTATTATTTCGCCCTCCCTCTGTTATCTTAAGTTAAAGGATGAGAATTTTCTGTAGTTTGTGATGTCATTTGGAGGAGTGGGGTTAAGACCTGACAGTGTGTGTGGTCTAAGACAAGCCAGTCCCATCCATTAAAAGTCAACAATAAAATGTATAGGCAAGACAATGAAATAACCCGGATGTTTACTAAATATCATTGATGAATGTTCTCAAAATAGGAGCATTTTTTCAATTAGCTCAAAGGAATAGTTTCAGCCAATAAAAATCAAATTTCATCTAAACTTGTAATTTTATCTTTCAATTTATATATGACACTTGACAAGAATAAAGAGATTAGTCGTGGTCAGGATACTTTTTAGAAATAGACATGTAAAAGTTATATTTTGATTTTAGCAATTTTCACAAAGGTTATCTTTTTGAATCTCTCCTCACACTAGACAAACTATGTTCCATTCTAACATCTTTTTTCCCGAATATCTACAGTGTGAATCAAACTCCTCTTGGATGTTTTCCCTGCCAACTACAACCTTTGACATTTTAAGTCTATCATTAATAAATATTTTCCTTTGTTTTAGTTTGGAGTTCTGCTTTATTGTCCCTTTGTAATCAGCATTTGTTATATCCTTCCCCTTCATTTGTCATTTTGTAACCCTTTGCCTATCTTGGCTAACTAGCCTTTCTTAGAATGTGAAAATAATAAATGATAATTTAAATTAATAATTTAATTTATAGTCACCTTAGCAATGAGTCAGTTTTGTCACCTGATACTCTCCATGTATTACTCCTTGTTTCTTTCTGAAGTTAAAGAGCTCAGTCTGTCTGATTATTTACCCATAGCTGGAGGGAGAATAACTTGATTCATTCCTTTCCCAAGGGTGTTTGTACTATTAGAAATGCAAACAGCCTCTTCCAGCATTTTAACTCCTGTTGTATCCATTTCCTACTATGATGACCATTGCACCATGGGTGCCTCTAGGTAAAATAACCCTAGACAGGTTGACATGCCCTTGATGTCAATCCAACATCATCTTTCTCAGGACATCTGCAGTGTGAATCAAACTCCCTCATGGATGTTTTCCCTGCCAACTACAACCTTGGACATTTTAAGTCCATCATTAATAAATATCTTCCTTTGTTTTAGTTTGGAGTTCTGCTTTATTGTCCCTTTGTAATCAGCATTTGTTATATGCTTCCCCTTCATTTGTCTTTTTGTGTAACCCTTTGCCTATCATGGCCAACTAGCCTTGCTTAAAATGTGATAATAATAAATAATATATCAAATAATTTATAATCAACTTAACAATAAATTGTACCACCTGATACTCTCTATGTATTACTCCTTGTTTCTGAATCTTTCCACATATCAGACATGTTCCATTCCAACCTCGTCTTTCTAAAGACATCTGCACTGTGAATCAAACTCCCCTATAAATGTTTTCCTCTCAGCTTACAACCTTGGACATTTTAAGTCCATCATTAATAAATAACTTCCTCTGTTTTAGTTTGAATTTCTGTTTTGTTGTCTCTTTGTAATCAGCATTTGTTATATCTTTACCCTTCATTTGTCATTTTGTAACTCTTTGCCTAAAGTGGAGTCTCATCTATGGATTAAATAGTTAAAAAAAAAAAAAGAATGAATATCCCAAAGCTCCAGAACTGGAACCTCACTACCAAATTTAAGTTTGTGTTGTACCCAGGACACCACTTTTTTTGGTGGTGGTGGGGGGAGTCTTACCAATCTGTTTTGTGGTGTTAGTGTTTGCGTTTGCACTTAACCGGATTATAATTTTTCAAGGGAGATAACTATAAAATACTTATTATTGATTACTTGTCATAATTTATTTGCAGTTGATTATATTATATATACTAGTACAAAATAAAAAACACCCTCCTGGCGATGTAAAAATAGATTTTTGAAACACATTGTCGGGGGGGGGGGGTGTTAAAAAATTCAATGTCAGCGAGTTTGTACCCTAAGTAAGTAAAATCATCAAATTCATTAAAGGATTAAAAAATAAAACAATTTAAAATGTAAACTTTAAATATGTATTAAAATAAAACAAACTACATATAGATATATAATACCAGTTATGTATTTATTAAAACTTGTTTTAAAAAACAATGGGGACTGTCTAATGTTGCATGTTCAAATTTTGAGTGTATTTATTCTATGTTATGACGATTTTTGGTAATGTGATGTAAGCAGTGATGTAATTTTTGTTACAGACAAAAACTGGAAGCGAATCTCTATTATTAATTCTAGCAAATATATGCACCCTCCGGGTGCAAGTATTTAAGTTTTAATGTAATAAAATATATCAAATTAGAAAGGCTAATGAAACTAAATAAGAAGGCAGATAAAAAGATTTGAAACATAGAACAACTGAAACTTACTCATCCATCACTTCCATCTTTCATCACTAATTTTTTCTAATTTAACTATTTAGTTAAAATAGGAAGTAAAGAATAAAATTACAGTTATTTCTTCTTGTTAATGGATTTCTTTTATGATTTATTGAAGAGATTTTTGCTCATATTCATTAAGATAAAACCAAACAATTAGAAATCAATAATACTAAACACATATTTATTAAAATCAAATTTCAATATCAATATGCAAATTAGCCTTCCCGTTCACATTGTAAACCGCTATTTTATTGTATATAAATACAATTGAATGTTATCAGTATGTAGATATGGTCAACAGTATCAATAATGTAAAACAATTTTATTAATAATTGAGGTTTAAGATAAAATGATAATCATGGAGAATTTGACGTAAATAACTAAGGTAATTGTCACTTGAGTAGTAATATAGTTTCGGTTACAGATAGAAAAACTCACAATCTCCATTATAATAAGATATATAAATATATTAAATATTGTGAAAAGGATATAACTGTATATAAAATGCTTAATTACCACCTTTTATGGCCATTGATTAGTTCTAATAGTTTTATTCTTTTTTGATGAATATGAAATTCTTGAGGACCTCATCCCAGTTTTTTTTCTTCTGTTCAGAAACGCTCAAACTTTAATATCATAACTCCTGTCACAATTTGACGTTGAAAACATTTACAAAACTAAAATTTGGGAACATAAAAATAATGGAGAAATATAGTAAAATAGAATTACCTTTTATAGTAAACTTCAAACAGAAAGGTTAAATGAATAGAATACAAAGAAAAACTGCAGTTATTTGTCTGAATCTTTTAGATGAGGCTTGATAATTTGTATTATTTAGATCTTTTGGACTGTTGTACTCATATTTATTGTTATATATACAATGTTTCAGCTGATGTTCCTTCTGGCCTTCTGAAGATGGTTTTTGTCAAACTCTGGAACCTTCTTGGAATTTCAAATAATACAAAAACTGCAGTGTTCCAAAGCTGCTTATTTAGTAAATAAATATTTGATTATTTGCTTATTGTTTTTTTAATTTAAAATTTAAATTTTTTTCTTTCAGTGTACCAGTCAAATGTCAGATATCAACATTATGAATCAAAATCACAAGAAAATGAACTATCCAAGCACCTTAAAGGCAGAATCCGTGCCACAGGTCCTATCACTGTTGCAGAATACATGAAAACTGTCCTCACGCACCCAAGTGCTGTAAGTACTTATTAGCAGATTATTTTATAACATCCACTTAATTTTGAAAAAAAAAAAAAAAAGTAATTTCCTTGAACTGTCACTTTTACAGTCTGGCTCTGTCTGTTGTAACAACCATAAATGCATGCACCAATGAGATATGAATAGAATGTTAGCATTACTCCCATGTCCACTCTGACCCAGAGTGGTACCATCTGTTAGGATCCCATCTATGGGTCAAATAGATCTGTTCAAACATTATTCATATTTGATAGGGTCGTGTGTAAAGAAAAAAAAAGAAAAAAGTCCTCTTAAAAAAAACAACAAAAAAGGTAAATGTGAATGTACAATGAATAAGATTCCCTAACCTAGGCATAAAATAACCTTTGATGGGTTGATATGCCATTGAAATCAATCATTAAAATGTGTAAAAGAATGAAACTGTGTCTCTTTGGTTGTTTTTTTTTCTTGAAACACTATCAGTTTAGAATAATAAATGAATATTCAATATTAGGTGTGAGAATAGAGAAAGGCAATAGATAAACTTGATACTTATCTTAATGATTTATCTTTTTCATTGATCGATTTTAACACCATTACTTATCAGATCTTTTTTTTTTGGGGGGGGGCGTATCCTCATGGCGTAGTAGCTCACATGCTGGACTGCGACATCTGAAAGTGAGTTGGAACTCCAGTCATGCTATTATGTTAATTTTCAGACATTTGGGATAGATATGGACCCCTTCAACTATCTAGCTATGGGTTAAATATGGGTGACATGCCTTAAAATCCAACCAACCAAGCTGTGTGTGTGGGGGGGGGAGTTCTCATGGCATAGTGGCTAACGTGCTTGACTGTGACATCGTAATTAGTGAGTTTGAACTCCAGTGGTGCTATTACATTCACTTTTGGACTAATACCCTTTGTAAAGGTATGAACTCTCTCATCCCTCCAGCTATAGGTTAAATATTACCAATACTGTTCTTCTATAAGGATGTCTTTGGCATCATACAACTCAAAAAGGTTTATATGCCATTAAAACAAAGAAACCAAACCAAACCAGATCTATTATATTATAAACTAGCACCAGTACCCAGTTATACAGGGGAAAGGTGAGGTTATTCCCAGTTCCTAGAGTGCGCCTGAAGATGATAGCATACCTGGGTACCCATACTGGAATTTCAATAGCAACCTTGGTTAGGTGTGTTTATAACAGATCAATTTTGGAACTATCAATAGCTGTTTAAATCATAAGTCCTTCTTCCATTCAGCTTTCTTCATTCAGAGTGAATAAGCCAGGGGAAGTTTGAGCTCAAAGAGTATCAAACTTCCCTTATCTCTTAACATCCTGTTGAGAATTTTTTAAAGTCCGGAGCTCAATTCCTATAACCATTTATCAAAAAATGGCTAGAAATTGCCTTTTCATTTAAAGTTACCTGTTATTTCCCTTAAATCAAAGACTTCTAAATATGTTTAATATTACATTTAAACAAAGGCTATCATTTGGGGTAAATTAGGAAAATGAATTTGACTTCAGCTGGGTGGAATGAGGTGGTATAGGACGTTAAGAGTTTTAAGTATTACCTGTAAATGTTATTTGACTAAAAAAAAATAAAGCAAAACATTTAATATTTAAAAAAATTAATTACTTAAAAAGCATCATATTCGGAGTGAATGAGACAATGTTTTTTTGTTTTTTTTAATACACCCATTTTTACATAATTCTACAAAATTTTATTAAAACTGAACGAATATCTTAATTTTAGTGTAAAAAAAATACTTTAAAAGATTTTTTATCTCAATTTTATCAACATTCAAAATTATGTAAAAGGATTTTTTGCCACATAAAAAAATATAAACAGATCTTTGAAATCTTGGACATGTACAGACCTAAATAGGATAATGTTAAATACACAAAAATCTTCAAATTTAATATAGAAAAAAATTATGTGATTATTTCTTGTTTGTAAATAATTTTCTCGTAAAACTATATGTTAGATAATTAAATATACATCAAAATGAAACAAACTATAATTAAATCAATAATACTGGGCATGTGTTTATTAAAACTTACTTTAATGTATTTATTAAAACTTACTTTAACAATGTGGACTGTTTAATGTTGAATACTTAATTTGTGAGTATATATAAAACCAGGTTGTTCTTTATTCTATGTATTAATGATTTTGACTAAATTAAATACTAATTGATAAACTTATACTTGAGGGTATTGTGACATAAACAGTGACATAGTTTCGGTTACAGACCGAATCTCCATTATATTCATTGGATAGAAAATATTGATGACAGAATTCAAACTTTGTAGGCATTTTGATTCTCTTGTATGTTTTAACTCAATGACCCTTTTGTTTGGGCTGATAATTTTAGGGTTCACTATAAATTCAAACTGAAAAAAGCTTTTTTTGTACATGTGATGGAGAACGGGAGTCAGATGGCGGCAATGCACAGCAACTACAGTATTCTCTGAGAAAGAGAGCAAGATTGTCTTGCCTGCCAGAATCGAACCCGCATCCTTCTGAATGCAAAAAATGAAACTTAGGCGTTGCGCAGATGCAAGGTCCGACTCAGTTGCCCAGATGATTGTCCTGACCATCTTAACCAAATTGTTTCTAACTTGGGTCCCCTGGATGTTAAAAGCTACGTCCATAAATAGCAGGAGTCCAAAGAAGACAGAGTGGCGTGTGCACCTGACTGACCTACAAAGGAAAGGAAGAAATACAGACAGGTGACGAAAGATTACTTTACCAGTTAATGTCGGACTTGATTGCAGACCCCCTCCCCCTCAACAAAGAACTTGTTTTTTTGTTTTTTTCAACAAAGAACAAAATGTTGTTTTCAGCAATAGTGTCTGTTACAGTTGTTACCTTGTCATTCATACTTATTGAGGTTGGTTTATAAACATTGTGGATAAAAATAATCAATAAAAATTGATCAAATAGTCTGTAGATTGTTTACATATTTACCTACCACCTGATAAAAGTAATTTTCAACACATTATTGACAACGTGAATATACAAAAATTTCAACCATTTTCTGAAAATAGTTAAAAAGTGAAAATAATTTTTAACCTTATATATTAATATATAAGATGCTAAATACCACCAAGGTACAATCTGCTATATATGGTGAAATGAAGATTTTACCACATAGTTTTTATGATGAAAGTGTTCAAATTTTAAGTAGATGCTTTTAGCTACATAAGAAGAAAAGTTAATGGAATATGTGCAATAGTTTCAAAGATATTTGGTGATTCTGAACAAACTCCTGGACACAAATTTATAAAAAGATACATGAATAATTAATGTGTGTTTTGGAGTGGTAGTACCTTTAAGGGTTCCATCTATGGGTTAAATAGAAAAACATTTTTGGTTTATTAAGCTACTTTCTTCTTTTCAAATCAAAATACAATCCAAACACACAAAAACAAAATTGAATATCCATTAAGAATTACTTTATTTAAAAACTTTATCGGCATTAAATGACCCACTGAGGTTGATATGCCTTAAAACAAAACAAACCATACCTAATGTGCATTTCACTAATTGGGGATTTAGACTAATTTTTACAATAAAAAAAATTACTATACCACAGAAGCTGAACTTTGAGACAAAAATAATTGACCAATCTAAATTGCTAATAGACATGTTGAATGGTATTCTTTATTCTATTTTTCTACTAAGCTTGACCAGATTCACACTTTTTTTTTGTAAGTAATCGAAATATACAAACACTATCTCCTTGTGTGAATTACAGGTGAAAAACAGGTGTTCAAATATTAATTTTTTCCTTCTGTTTCCTCATTAGAAAGTTATAAAAACATGATACACATATAAACAACCTTTTTAGATAAATCAATTTATTTTCATTTGATTTATGGGTTGAAAGGATTTTAAGGGTTTATAGTGATTTTATAAGTGATTTTATTTTTCAGATGAAACCCGTTAAAAATGACTAAAATGTTTTTAGGTGCCTTAAGCATTGCTACTATGATTCATCAAATGTCTACCCCCAGGCATGCTGTCTAAACATCTATAGTGTCACACTTTATCTGTTAATACAAAAGATGAGTAAGAACTTTCCAGTCAGTTTTTGTCTGATCACTAAAGAAAATGTGCTATCTAGTATTACAAGGTGGAATTAGCATTTCCAGTTGATTTCTTTATTTGAGGTTATTGTTATTTAATCATGTTAGTTATATAGAGCTTTGTAAATGGAGTTCAGAACTGTTTGAATTATGCAAATATCCCCAGTGGTTCAAAAGTTATGAGAATTTAAAGCCCAGAAATTGGGGGTACAAAAGTGGTCATGATTTTATTTTTAAAATATGTCAAATCATGGAACAATTCAAAACAAGAAATTTAGTAATTTCTTCACCATTTCTTTATTTTTGTAGCAATTTTGATAAAACATTGCATTCTTATGTAAAATTGTATGTTCTTTCTGATTCTGCAAATTGTATGTATCTCTTGCTATAACACATTATTTAGAGAATAAGAGGTACAGATATCAACATTTAAAAAAAAAGATTATTCAACATTTTCATTTTAATAGTGCATGTATACACATATATAGTATTAATTTAAATAAATAACATCACTTTGAATTTAAAAATACCTTTTTAAATACTTGATATGTTGTATTACATACAAGAAATAGAATACCTATTTATATCAATTTAAAAACAAAAACAAAGCCTGTCTGGCCGGTTAACATTTTAATACTATATCATAAGTTTGTTTTTTCCAGAACTGAATGTTTGACAAAAAAGCCTGATGGTTAACCATCATGTAATTATCACATATTATATATAAAAATAATTTTTAGACTTATCTTCTATTAAGGATGTAGTGCTTTTTTTTTTGCTTAGCTTATACTTTTTGAAGGAACTTGCATCAACTTTCATTGGTAGTGGTTTGCTTCGAAGGTCGAAAGAGAAAAAAAACAACCTACATGATATAGTATAAAGTGTCTACTAATTAAGTGTTCAATTTCAAGAATATTGATAAAGATTATCCTCTTTAATTTTGCAATGCAAACAAACAACTAAAATTTAGGCTTGAAAAAAAAAATCATTTTTTTTGTTTTCGACTTTTTGAAGCAAAATACTGTTTTAAATCGTTGTGAAAAATAATTCAATGGATAAAAACCCATGGAAATTACGTAATTAGAAAGATTCTTTTCTTTTCTTTCCAACCAGATAAATATTTCTAAGATTGGATCAGAAATACTTGAGAAATTGCAAATTAAACTGATTAAGGTTGAAAATTTGTCAATGTCCACCGATTTCAGCTAACTGCTTGCAATGCTAGTTAAATAGTACCACTACTGTTCTTCTACAAGGATGGCTTTGTCATTGAATAACCTATAAAAGTTAATATGCCATTAAACAAAGAAACTAAACCAATTTGAGTTGTGAATTAAACATGCAAATAATCCAGTAGGCTTTCTTTTTCATTTAACTTAATACATCAACTCTTTATCGACCAGAGTGCTCCAAACCACCTGATGATCAAAATGCTGGAATGATGAAAACGCCAAGATTGTCAGCTCTTAGAAAATGGTTTAGAGTCTAAAAAAGAAGAAAAAAAAAGTGAAATGAATTAAATGAATACATTTCTATTCAGTAGTGAAGGATCAGCGATACGATATTAGCTTGTCAACTATTTCGCCTCACTATTGCGGATGGCAGTGGTAGATAAAGGGTTAAAACAATTAAGATAATCGAGCTGGTATAAAGGATTTTTAAATCTTTAATTTATTTGTTTTGAATAACTTGGCTCCCTTTCAATATGTGTAACATTATTTATTGTCAAGTAATATTTGATATACCATATTTGATGGCATATAAGACGCACACCTATTTCAGCAGGTCAGATTCGAGAGAAAAAGTTTTTAGTGTATTTAAGCCTATATTATTGAAAACAGTCTAGCTGTGCATTACCCAAACAGAAACATAAAAAGCAATTTGGCAGTACAGGCAAGCAATAAGCATACACAAGACATCTCAATAGCAGGAAATGATAATAATAATAATTAGTTAGTTGAAATTAAAAACCTGTTTATTTTTTCTTCACCACCATACGCTCCTGTTAACTATAACAATACCAGCAATAAAATAAGGATGCATAGAGTTTTGGGTAGATAAAAGTACTGAGTGTAAGCTGGGTTAGTGAACATCATAGAGAAGAATAACCTAGGCCTACGGGAGGTCTCAAACTTCACCTATGATGTATAAGACAGGGCAGTTTTTTTAACCAAACTTTTGGAAAAAAAAGTGTGTCCTATATGCCGTCAAATACGGTAATTGATATCATCTTCAACTGGTTTACTCAACCCAAGAGCATCATTCAGCAAGAAATCTTCAACATAAAACTTCACAAACTATTTTTGATAATTTGATTATTCACATTATCTTTTCTATAGACTTTATAAATCTTTTCTTACTTTTTTTTTTTTGTGTGTTTGGATTGTATTTTGACTTGAAAAGAAGCCTAATAAACCAAAAATGTTTTTCTTTCATTTCAATGTTAGAACAAAAATATATTTCAATTTTGATAAATTAAAAAAAAAAAGAAGATATAACAACTGGTGCAATAAAATCAAAAGTGATCTTTTTGAATTAAGTTAAGACTAAATGCTCCTAATGCCATCTAATGATAAAAACAGAAACTTTTTGACCAACTCAGTATCAGAACAGATTTACAATGTGAAATTTTTTTTATCAAAGGTTTAGATGAGCTGTAAATTGTCATACTACCAACTATTTCATGGTGACACTAGTTCAAATCCTCAAGACTGTTTGCATTTTTACATAGTGCTAATACCCTTGGGAAAGGTATAAATCCAACTCTTCTCCTCCTCTTCTGGGTAAATAGTAGGGCATACTGGGCTCTTTAATCTTGGTATGGCAAACAGTCTAAAAGAAAAACTCTGAATTCAAGCCTGTTAAATTCTTCTTTAAAAAAATTGATCTTGTGCCGCATCCTGTTTGTGTGGAGGGGTTGGTAAATACATACTACCAAATGTTTCATACCAAACTTTTATTGCAATATTTTTTTTTCTTTTAGCAGTTTTACATTTCTATAATAGTAAATTAAAATATATTTTAATAAGCTAGTGTCATTGTTCATGTTTTTTTATTTCTAAATTTTAGTTTAAAATGTTTCATTATTCATGACCAAAATATGACATTACCCCCCCCCCCAAAAAAAAAAAAAAAAAACATGCATACAGTAATTTTGGGATAACTTTGGTAATTTTTAATTTTTTTTTTGCACTTCCTTTTGCTATTAAGTTTGTTTTATGAAATGAAACATTCTGAAAGAGTCAAAAAGGATCAAATAAGAATGTTCAATCCATGTCTGTTATATTTTGAGTGTCAAATCTTTTTCTGAGAGTGAAACGTCATATGAATCACATCCATTGCCTAGTTGAGCTTTATATTCTTGGAATCTTGAAATCATTTGTATTATTTAGAATTTTCAAATTGTTGTCATCTTTATGTTATATACACAATGTTTCAACTGATGTGCCCTCTATCTTCTTCAGGTATTTCTTGTTGAACTCAGGTAACTTCATTTTATAATCAGGAGCCTTCATGGAACTTCAAACCAAACCATTTATTTAATCCATTAGGATAGATTGTTCTCATTCTGTTAACAGGTACAAGTGTTAAGCTATGCTTATGTGTATATATAACAATAAAGATGAGGACAACTGTCCAAAAAACTAAATAACACAAATTATTAAGCCTCATTTAAAAAATTCAAACTAGAAATTATTGCCCTTTATTTTTTTTTCTTTACTTTCTTTTCTTTTATTAGTGGTTCCTATATGCTGTTAATGTATTTGCTTAGGCTTCTGATCAAGTGATTTCAGCATAGCATATGTGAAGATGTCTTCAATTTTCTTCTTTTTTCTTTATTATTTTGACAACATTGCAACCTTGGTCTGTATCACCCCCCCCCCCTTCCTGTATAATCAAACAAACCAGATTTTTAAGTATCTATACACATTATAGCTTTCTCTGGTCTTGTCTGTGTATTCTTTGCCACAACTGCATTGATTGTTGTATAGATTTTATTGTACTGGTTTTATTTTGTTGTATGTATGCAGAATGAGATCATTTGTGAATACCGATCACAGAAAATACTTGTTCATCTCTCACTGAGAACTTCTGCTTTATTTCCCATCCACAGTTCCATTCATTGCTGTCATAGAAAAACAAACAAACCAAAAAAACACAGCAACAAATTAAGATGACAGAAAATCCTTGTTAGAATTGATAATAATGGTATTAAGGATTATAAGAATAGTGCGTATTAGTTTATAACCAGCATTAGGTCCTTTAAAATGCATTAGTGCATCCATGGATACACTAACACTGAACAGTCGATAAGGAAAGACAAATAACTCACATGAACAAAGCACATATGAATGTTTAATAGATACACATGTAACAAGAAAAATAACATGTGTCCCCAATAGGTAAACTGTACATAATGTTCCCCCGAATGAACAAAGTGTAAGAAGTGGTGATCTGAATGTGAAATGAAAACAGCCTTGTCCAGGATTTGAACTCTGGTCACAAAGTCCATTTCTTACAATTATAGCCATTACCACTTGCACCTAAAGGCTTATAAATATACACCAATTTAAAAATCACTTCAGGTGCTTGACTAAAATAAGTACTTGTCTAAATTTTTTAGATGAGACTTGTTGTGTATTATTTTTGATTTTTCAGACTGTTGTCCTTATCTTTATCATGATAATATTTTTTAAAATGAATAAAATGTTGGAGAATAACTGATGCATTCAGATTTTATGCTTTTAATTTCCAAGAAATGCCAATAAACAATATAGTTTTTTTTATTTATTTATTTTTTAATTTTTTTAATGATCATGTCACTTCTCAGATTGATGTGCATGCAAAAACAATGACATCATTATTTGGATGAGATCTTAAGTTCTTCAATGCCTTTGTTTTCTCAACAGTCAAACTATTCAAAAGGATTTCCAAGTTGAATCTGTTACAATTTTATGGGCCATCCCTTTAGCCCTCAAGCAAGAGCGCTTGTCCAGCGGAAATCCTTAGTAATCAATCCTCAGTATTGTAAGTTCCTTCGTCAATGGTTTGCAAGTGGACCATAAAAGTATCAGTGTTTAAGTAGTTAATCATATCAGGTTTATGGCTGTTGATTGGTGGAGGAATAAACCATGTGATCTCGCCCAGTCTATAAATTTAGGTGGTGTATTGTAGGACACCGTATATACTCAAAATAATCCAACAGAATCATTGCTATGCTTGGATAGACAAGGGACACCTGAAGAAGGCCAGAGGGTTCAATGGCCGAAATGTGTTTTTTATATATCACTATAAAGATGAGGACAACAGTGTGAAAAATCCAAGTAATAAAATAAGTTCTGGGGGTTGTTTTATAATTGAGTAGTAAATATTTCTCTGGTAGATTTTTTTAAATTTATTTATTTATTTTTTTTTTACACAAATTCAAATAAATTTATTTTTGATTATTCCTTTTCATTTTAGTGTGATTTTCTTTTACCTTTTCATTTACTGTTACATTCCTTATAATGTTTCTAATTTCTATCTTCTCTATAGGGTTACTATATGCATCAAGATGTATTCGGTGTGGATGGAGATTTCATCACAGCTCCTGAAATCAGTCAACTATTTGGAGAGGTTTGTACTATTTTTGACTATTTGCTTTGCTTTTCATCTTTCTAACAACTTTGTGAATTCAACACTGTTATTTCAAAAGAACTCTGGACCATATGACCTTTAGGTACCCCTTTTGCGATCACATTTCATAAGGACATTTTTTCATTTACAGTCAAAATCTGGTTGTTTGTTAACAGACGATTTTTAGATTTAAAAAAAATTATAAAACTAACACCTAACTCTACCCCTAACAAACAACCGGATTTTGACGGTGTAAATGAAATAAATGTCCTTATGAAACGAGATCGCAAAAGGGGTGCCTAAAAGTCATATGGTCCAGAACTCTTATAAAGGGTGGAATAAGTTTGTGGAGTTTTTCTTGTAAAAAGTAAAGCAAACTCAACATGAGAGATCCATGTAGGTCGAAATGCAAAATGAATGCCTCAATAATCCTATTCAGGGCTTGTCTTCTTCCCCATCTTTGGGTTAAATATTAAAATAGAATGAGTTTTAAAAAAAAAAAATTGAATACCCAACAAGAATGAATAAAACAAAAAGGTCTTCGGCATAAAATAACCAAAGGTTTGACTGCTGTAAAATCCAACCAAACAAAAAAACTAATCATCCTTCTTCCTCTGAATCTGTTTGCAAGTTTCTCTCTTTTTCTTCCTCGTAGGACAGCATCACTCCAATAATCTGATACAGATGACTACCTGCTTTTATTGCGGATGGCAGAGTTGTTATGCAAATCATGAGACATGCAATTCATCCTGGCTGTCATCCCATGCACAGCACAGGTGTTCTTATGTTGCTTAATATGTCAGAGGTATAGGCTATTTCTATTACACATGAACACACCAATGTTGGCCAACCAGCAAAAACTTATATGCATTGTCTCTGTGTAGACACTGGATACCATTTTACTGAAGAAATTTGTTGTTGGATTAGCATCCAACTGTGGTGTATGCTGTTGGTTTGAACAACAGCAACTAAGCACTACCAACTGGTGCCCAAAAACAGCTGGTACTTATGGAACTCAGGAATACTCCATTCATGTATTTGGGTGATTCCATTCCTTGAGTCCTGATTGGCTGCTTGGTTTCTATGATGTTATATAAGTACTCTGGCATTTTGCAGTAGGCTTGCAACAAGGTAAGATCTGTATTAAGTTATAGCTTCCTTGTTGCCTTGTCTTACAAATTCGACGGTAATTGGAACTCTTCTACCAGTATGATGTTTATTCTACATTTACCAAGTGTGATGGCTGACAGGAACTGATGACAAGAGAGTCAAATGAGTATGTTATCAGCATAAGATATTTTCAATTCTAATACTTTAGTAGAAGTGCTATTCATTAAGATAACTTGATTTACAATGTTTAACTTAATGATGGCCCACCCTGTCGGTTGGGGCGTTAGAATGCACCGACTGCACCTCTGCAGAGGGGTAAGACTCTCCCAAATGGGGCCACCTGTTGGCCGTGGGTGGCAACCCGTGATGCTTAAGGATAGAACCCAGGTGGTTGAGCAGTCCATGACTTGCAATATTCCACTTTGGCCATTTATTGGGTTAGACGGGCAGTCGGAGAGGCCTCTTCCGATCAATTGGCTAGTCACGTCAATCCCTAGCACCTATATGATTGCCCCAACCCTATTGCCCTTATGGCAGGCCCCAACCCATTTTATCATATTGGTGCTAGAATGCGGTGGCTGAGGGTCTACATGTCCTGGGATTGACGTTAAACTCTATCTGGTGAGTTTTCAGGTTTGGGGAATGTGGAGCACCCCTTCATCACTATTGCTCCCTGGTCCACTCTGACCCGGACTGGTAGTATCTGTTAGGGTCCCATCTATAGGTTAAAAACATGAGTTTATAAACAAAATTGATTATCCATTAAGAATGAATTTATTTCAAACTTTGTTGGCATTAAATGACCCACTGCGGTTGATATGCCATAAAACAAAACAAACCAAACTTGAATGATGAGCATTCATGCAGCTCATTAGCTAACATGAGCATTAATATCTACCAGTTCATATCATACAGTTTTTTGTGTGTTTTTATCATATTTGCAAATGCCTATGGAAACAAACACTGAGGAGGAGAGTACCATGGTGTAGTGGCTAATGTGCTGGACCGTGACATCATAATAAGTGAGTTTGAACTCCATCCCACAGCTATGGGTTAAATAATAACACTACTGTCTTTCTACAAGGATGGCTTTGGCATTAAGTAACCCATAAAGATTGATATGCCTTCAAACAAAGGAACCAAACCAAACAGACCAAAATGTGATGACAGCTGTTTATATTATGCAACTGATAATGTTAACCTACTCTAGCTTATGCTAAGATCAATTTTGACTTTTTCAAAGTTTAAAAAAAAAAATTTAAAAAAACATTTTTTTTACAATAGACCCATCAAAACATAGAAGCACCTGCAATGTTGATATTTGAATACAACCTTTAGCGTCAAATTTGTGGGGTATTAGCACCTGCATAGTTGATATTTGATAACCTTTAGCGTCAAATTTGTGGGGTATTGGTTTACATCAGTTACAATAGTTGCCATTTCAATGGCAAGTAGTTTTTTTTATTCTTTTATTTTTTAAATATTTTTTTAATGAGATGCAATTCCTAGCCTTATGCCCTTCCCGTTTTGAGTTGTCTTTCTCTTAGTCTGGTTACTTACCAAGACTAGAGAGCCCAGTCTGCCCTGTTATTTTACTATTACTTGAAGATATGAGTTCATGCCTTTTCCCAAAGAAAAGCATTAGTGCAAAGTGAACACAAACTGTCTCTGCTAGAATTTTAAATATCTCTTTGATAAGATAAAGCAAGAATTCTTGCCGTGTCAGTGCTACTGTATGGCTGCACCACTTGGACTAATGAAACACTTAGTGAGAAAAAGCTAGTTGGGAACTACACAAGGATGCTGCATGCTGTCTTGAACAAAGCAACTGTACGGCCACTTGCCTTCTATCACAAAAACCATCAAGTAAGATGAAGTAGACATGTTGGACAAGTAGGACACAAACTCATAAGTTTCCCAACCCTATTGCCCTTATGGCAACCCCCAACCCCTTTTTATCATATGGTTGCTAGAAGGCGGTGACTGAGGGTCTACATGTCCTGGGAATGACGTTAAATCTCTATCTGATGGTGAGGTTCCAGTTTTGGAGGTTTGGGGAATGTGGAGCACCTCTTCATCACCATTGCTCCCTGGTCCACTCTGACCCGAAGTGGTAGTACCTGTTAGGGTCCCATCTATGGGTTAAATAGAAAACTTGTGTTTATAAACAAAATTGTATTATCCATTAAAAATGAAATTATTTCAAAACTTTGTCAGCATTAAACTTTTTTTTTTTTATCAATAGAAGTATTCGGCATAAAATAACCCAAGGGGTTGACATGCCGTAAAACCCAACCAACCAACAAACTCATAAGTGATGTTCTCCTGTGGACACATACACATGGACACACCAGTATAGGCTGACCAGCAAAAGCTGTGGCTTTTTACCTACATCAATCAGCTTTGTGCAGATTCTGGAAGCCGTGTTAAAAGACCTACCAGGGCTGATGACTAATAGGGATAGGTGGTGAGAATGTGTCATGGGGATGATGATGAAAGGGCAATGCTTCTGGATTCTATAAAAGCTCTTATCATGAGGTGTGTGGTGTAATGTTTAGAACCGCAGGAAATAGATTTGTTGACCTGAGTTCAAATCCTGGACGAGGTTGTTTGCATTTCACATAGCATGGAAAAGGTAGTCATCCAACTACTCTTGTTCCACTTATGGGTAAATAGTAGGGCAGACTGGGCTCTTTAACCTTGGCTAGGTAACCACTCTAGCAAAAGGAAAACTCTGAATTCAAACCTTTTAATTTCTGCTTAAGAAATTGATCTTGTGTTACATCCTGCTCGTGCGGAGGGGTTAGTAAATACATATAAAAGCTCTTATCAACCTGTGTGACACTTTTATAGATGTCTCTTCACCTGTAAAGATTTAGCAAGTGATGATAATAAATAATGATATTTGTCAAATGAAATGTTGTGAAATGTCAACTCAACGAGTAGTGCATGTGAAAACCATTTTGTACTTTTTGAAAAATTATAATTTCTATAAACATGAGTATTAAATATTTCTCTTTTTAAAAATTTTTTTTAATTTTCAGCTTCTTGGTGTATGGTGTGTTAATGAATGGATACAGTGTGGTAAACCATCAAAAATTCAAGTGGTTGAACTTGGCCCAGGCCGTGGAACTTTAGCGTTTGATTTATTAAGGGTGAGTATATACAGCACGAGTATATATTGTATATCCAAACTGAATTTATTCTTATCTGAAAGTCTTTACAAAGAAAATTTATTCCTTCTTTTTGCGTCCAGCTTTTTTCACCAGAGGGCGCTGACTGCGAATAACAGCACTTGCTTTCCTCATAGCGGCCTTCTTAAGATCTCGTTGGTACTTGGTCTTTGAGAGTGTCTTTCTGATGGCAGTAAGAGTTCTTTGTGGATCTTTTTTCATATCAACTCTGTTAAAAGCTTTGGCTGGACTTCTGCCTTTTTTTGTCTTGCGGGTAACAAAGACAATTCCTTTGCCATCTTTGCATACCAACTGTTTTCTGGTGGATGAGACCATTAAAACGGAAAGAATGGCGTCCTTTCAAATTGTTACGTTCTGTGCTGAGCCAGAGTCCATTTCTCTTAATTAAATGAGAATTGTTCTTCCTGATGATCATCCACTGTAAATCAGCAGACATTTTGATGGCTTTCGTAAGACTTCACGGTAACTTGAAGCAAGGTCCTGACTTTTGTGAGCGAGAACTACTATATTAGAAAAGGAGGAAGAAGAAATAAGAGATGATAAAGGTTTAAAAAAATAGTGATGAGCACAAAACAGGATGAACGATGATTTGACCGGAGCGTGACCCCCGAATGGAGAATTGAGTGTCAACCGGAAGTTTCGGGTGTTGACCGGAACCGGAAGTCACATGATGACGTGGAACAACGAAGAAAGGTACCGGTCTCTTTTTGCTTTCGGACGCGTAGGGGAACGGACGGGCCTCTGGTGCCTAGTATGGGGTCACGGTAGTTTAATAGTTCTCTCTCTCTGTCTCTCTGCACTTTCCTCCTGTCTGATATGAACCCACGAGATGAGCACAATAATAAAGGCTAGCAGTTGTGACTACATATTTCTCGCGTAATTTTTATCAACAAGATGACCGCCACGTGCAGAATGCCTTTTTAGTACGGTGAATATATCGCCACCACCGCTGCGTTACTTATATCATTTTGGTACTGTGAAAATACCACAACGTTACAATATGTTAGGGCCAGTTTAGCTCAGTCTGTAGAGCATCTGGCTCAGAACCACAAGGTTCCGGGTTCAAAACCAGCCCGCGCTAACTCAGTGTATGAGTAGCAGCAGGATCTGTGCAGTAAAATGAGGAGCTGATGGTAGGTGTGGCATTCCACTTCAGACGCCAAAAACAATCTTCTTGGTCTAGTGCTAGTGAAAACTGGATAGACTCCCTCGCTATCTGGCTGATACTGACTTTAGGCCACCCCGACGACTTTACTTTTTTTTTTTAATATACAGCCTGAGTATATATGTTAGGGCCAGTTTAACTCATTCATTAGAGCATCTGGCTCAGAACCACAAGATACAAGGTTCAAAACCGGCCCTCGCTAACTCAGTGTATGAGTAGCACAGAGATCTGTGTGGTAAAGTGGGGAGCTGATGGTAGGGGTGGCACTCCATCTTAGATGCTAAAACAATCTCGTTGGTCTAGAGCTAGTGAAAAAGGGATAGACTCTCTTGCTGTCTGGCTGAATCTGATTTTAGGCTGCCCCGGCGACTTATATACAGCATTGTAAGAAGACTTTCAATTTATACATAGACTTATTTCGTAACCTGGTTTGGTCAGGTGGTGGGTGCTATTCAAGTAGCTTGTATTTGGCAGGAATAATCTGGTGGAGCCCATCCCTTTTTAGGTTTACAACTGGTTTCTTCTAGACCGGTTGCTATACCAAGGTTAAAGAGTCCAGTTTGCTCTACTGTTTATCCATAGCTTGTTGTTGGTTGGTTGTTTTTGTTTTACGGCATATCAACTGTTTTTGGGTCATTAGACACCGAATCAAGTCATTTTGATATCGGATTGCTTACAGTATCTGCTGTTGCTTAAATGGTCACCCATCTAAGTATTGAACTGATTCATTGCTGCTTAACTTTGGTGATCTAGTGGGAACCAGTGCTTTCAGCGTAACTTGACCGTAAGCTCCATAGCTGGAGGGAGTCATACCTTACCTGCACTAAAAATGCCTCCCCAAAAAGGGAAGTACCAACAGAGCTGGGCTATTTTTGACACCATCTACCCATATATGGGAGGGCTCCTTTGTGGTGTTGAGAATAAATAAAGCATACAGACAAGATTATTCAAGATGATTTTATTTTTCCAGTTCCACCTCTAACATAATGACTGAATAAAAACAAATATATGTATATTTACCCAACCCTGCTTGCCCTGTCAACTGGAGCTGTAGAAAACGCCAATTGCACCTCTGCAGAGGAGTAAAACCCCTCCAATGGGGCCACCTACTGTATGTATGTGTGTGTGTATGTATGTATGTGTGTGTGTATATATATATATATATATATATATGTGAAAATAAAATGGAAATTAATCCGACAGTATGAATAAGATATAATGAAAAAACAAACGATGTTTACAACTGAAATAGGCTCATCAGAAGAGAAAGTGTGCAAACCGTTTCGGGGCCAAAAACCGTCAAGAGAATTGGCCCCGAAACGGTTTGCACACTTTCTCTTCTGATGAGCCTATTTCAGTTGTAAACATCGTTTGTTTTTTCATTATATCTTATTCATATATATATATATATATATATATATATGTATATATGTATAAAGGGAGAGAGAGATAAACATTGTGTTTTATAAATGTTGATTATTAGTATAGAATAGGTTCCCGGTTCAATACCGGCCCTTGCCTACTCAGCGTATGAGTAGCACAGGGAACCGTACGGTAAAGTAAGGAGTTAATGGTAGGTGTGGCGCTCCACCTCAGATGCAAAAACAATCTTCTTGGTTTAGCATTAGTTAAAAGGGGATAGACTCCCTTGCTGTGTTGCTGATACCAACTTTAGGCTGCCCAAACAACTTTACTTTTTACTTCATCAACTTTGGAAATCTTTAGATGTATGTAAACCACCAATTAAGGTTTGGATCTGATAAATTTAAACTTGTTTGATTTTACTGAAGATAGTTATAGTTACAGCTGTTACAATCAGAAAAGAATAATTTATTGGAATTTGTATGGGAAAAATATTGTTTAACAAGGAAATCTAAAATGAAAAGTATTGATTGCTTTGGTGAGAAATTCAATAAACAAGACGTAAAAACAAGTGGCAAAACGGTGGGTGCTACATTCAAATACGTGAAATTAAGCTTTAATAATTGCAATTAGGATGGCTTCACATGTCTTTATTTTATGTGAAGAGAAGAGTATAACGAATTTTGAAAAATCTATTTTGGAATGGTTTAACAGTATCAATGCGCTGCTGCTTGAGATGAACCATGTTGTTCTAGTTGGGCCATATGTATTATCGCCTATTGAATCAACACAAAAAATATTATGTAAAAATATTTCATTCTGCTTGGTGAGTTGGTCAGGGTAAACATGTCTGTGGTTGTGGTTATTGTTCTGAATTTTTTTCTTCTTTAATAACTGTTATAGGTGATATAACCTATGCGCCGACAATAACCTATGGACAATAATGGAATGCGCCGACGGCTACTATAAGTAATAGGAACAATTGTGGCTTGACGGAAGCAAATGCGAGTCAGCTCGTAACTATATTGGTCGGATGCAATCTCTACTTTCTTTGCTGTAAATTTCTACTCTTTTGTTAAATACATTTGTCTACATTGTTACCGGTCGTGTTTGTCTTATTTTGACCCCTTAAAACCCTGCAACAATAACTCTCTTTTCTTCATATAGCGGTGGTCTCTCATGTCACATCCTTGTGTTGGCTGTCCCCTTTCTTCACTTTTGTCACTGGGCCCTTTGAACCCCAGTCTCGCTATTACATTCACTTTCAGACTCATACCCTTGGTAAAGGTATGACCCCCCTCATAACACCAACTATGGGTTAAATTGTACCACTATTGTTTTTATACAAGGATAGCTTGGGCATTAAATAACCCATGAAAGTTGATATGTCATTAAAGAAACGAAACCATCATCAAGATAAAAAAAATATGACAGTATGAAACAACAAAAGACACCAGCTGTCTGCTTACTCTACAGTGTAGTGGGCAGGTAACATGTGTCTTTTTGGCCAATTGGAATGCATCACTGAAGCATATAATACACCAAAATTTCTTCTCTCTCTCTCTCTTTGGTGGATACCCCTTCTGCAAGGGATACAGTCAGTATATTACTGACTGTATCCCTTGCAGAAGGGGTATTCTGGGTAAGACATTAAACTGCATCTGATGATTAGGACCCAGTTCTGGAGGTTTAGGGAGTGTGGAGTACTCCTTCATTAACATTACTTCCAGGTCCATTTTCACTTGGAGCAGTAATACCTGTTAGGGTCCAATTTATTGGTGAAATAAATCTGTTTCAGAATCATTCATATTTGATAGGACTGTGTGAGTGTGTAAAAAAAAAAAAAAACCAACAAAAATTTAAGTAATTACACAAAAATGTAAATATCAACATACGTTGAATGTAATTCTCGGATCATATGACCTTTAAGCACCCCTTTTGCGATCTCAATTAGTGGGGACATTTTTTTCCACTTACACCGTCAAAATCCGGTTAATTGTTAAAAGATGATTTTTAGAATTTAAAAAAAAAATTATAAAACTAACCCCTAACAAACAACTGGATTTTGACCGTGTAAATGAGAAAAGTGTCCTTGTGAGTCGAGATCGCGGAAGGGGTGCCTAGAGGTCATATGGTTCTAATTCTCTAATCTCTATGCATGAAATGATTCTAATCATTTAAATTTATCAAGTTCAACATAATTTTTTCTATCTGTTACCTCATCAGAAGATTGAGTCTTGAATGTGAAAATATGAATTTGAATTTTAAGAAAAACTAGTAATCAAATAATGATTTTTAACAGATTGTTTAAAATATACATTTATAATGATTTATATTTTTGTGTCTTTTTGTCTCTAGGTATTTTCTCAGTTTCCTGCTATGAGAGATGCTGTCTCTTTGCATCTAGTGGAAGTGAGTAACAAGATGAGTGATATGCAATACCACAAACTAATTGGTCACACACTATTCCAGGAATGTAACACCAATAGCTTTATGGGCAATGCTGTTGTCAAAGAACCTAATTCATACAGACATTGCATCAGCAAGTTCAATATTCCAGTCAATTGGTACAACAAGATGGAGGATGTACCTCAAGAATTTTCTTGTTTCATAGCACATGAGTTTTTTGATGCTCTCCCTATTCATAAATTTCAGGTAAGCATTTTCTTTTAGTAAAATGAATCTTTGAAATGTGGGACCATATGACTTTCAGGCACCCCTTTTGTGATCTTGGTTCATAAGGACATGTTTTTCATTTACACTGTCAAAATCCGGTTGTGTACAATTATTTTCATTAGGAATACTTGAAACCATATAACTGTATGCAGATTATTTGCATTAGATATAGATATTTGAAGCCATATGACTGTGCAAATTATTTATATTAGATAGGAATACTTGAAAACATAACTGTGCAAATTATTTTAAGATATACAACTTTATGCAAATTATTTGCATTGGATAGGATTACTTGATGCAGTATAACTGCAAACTAATAATTATTATCATGCATAAATTTAAAAAAAAGTATGATTGAATAAAAATGGCTGCAGTGAAATGTTAAAAATGTAAATAATTATTATAATCAAACATTTACAAATTAATAAAATTTTGGGATTAAATTACCAATAAGAGGCTGATATGCAGTTAAATAAACCAAACCAAAAATGGTTATCCTGTAATTCCCAGGTGTGTTTATATGTCTAATGGCAAAAAGAGTATAAGTAAGAGTAAAGTCAGCGGAGTTGTCTATTGTCAGTATCAGCCAGACAGTGAGGGAGTCTATCCCATTTTCACCATTGCTAGACCAGGAAGATTGTTTTTGCAAAGAGAGGAAGAAATCTCTATAAAAAGAATATGAAAACAAACTTTGTGGCTCTTAAAATTTGTTTACAAGAAAGATTCCTGCTAAAATAAAGCTTATAAAAAATTTGATACCTTTTAGGTTTCATATGAAACTAATGCAGTCTGTGTATATACCACAAGATGATAATTTAACTTTTACAATGTTTGATATGTATACTTGAGCTATTGCAAATAATTCAATATGTAAAAGGTATAATAATCTTGATTTAACTGGAGTGGAATCCTTGATACCATTGAGAAAGTGTGATATAAATGTTACTCAATAGTGGGTTATTTCCTATAAGTCCAACATAAACAAAGTGGAACCACTCTTAACTGATAAATTATCTATTTATTTATTTATTTATTTCTACTAGGAAAAAAGATGTGGTTAGGGTTTAGGGTTAGTTTAATGGGAAAATAAATAATTCATCAGTCAAGAGTAGTTCCCCTTTATTTATGTTGGATTTATAGGAAATAACCCAAAAGTGTCCCTCTATCTATGCTATTGACTGAATTAAATGAATTTTTTTGTATCCAAGTGTCTTGAAATGACCATTTTATGATCTCTGCTATCATAAACTCCTGGCAGTGAGCTCTACATTTGGAAGATATGTTTGTGGAAATTCTTTTTATAAAACACTTTTTTTTTGTTTTGTAGTTTTTTTGTTTTCGTTTTACAACCAACCTAATTAAAGGGGAATAATTCTATTAGAATTAGGTCATTTTATATATATTTATATATTACGAGCGTTTATTCCTCCTGAGCAATGGCTGTTTTCCCACCTGGCATTGCTCTTGGAGAAATCACTTCATCTTGGATTTAATTACAATATTGAAATTCAATAACCTGTTGATTAATCTTTTTGATGACTAATCTGATGTGATGAGTATGACTGGGAAGGTCCCTTTTTGCAAAAATTGAATAAATATCCAATTTTTCATGGGAGAATAAAAATAGTCCCTATTAGTGTAGTGGTTAATGTGCTTAACTACATCATCATAGTAAGCAAGTCTGAACTCCAGTTGTGCTATTATGTTCACATTCAGACTAATACCCTTGGGAAAGGTATGACCCCCGCTCCCTCCTTGATCCAGCTATGAGTTAATACCACTACTCTTCTTCTACAAGTATGGCTTTGGCATTAAATAACTCCTGAAAGTTGATATGCCATTAAACAAAGAAACCAAACCAAACCAAAAATATGGAATTTTGATAATCTCAATTTTACCAATATTTTTTTTTGTAAATTACGTGATGTAAAATAATTTTTTTTGCCATGAGCAATATGTAAACAAATCTTTTAAAGCTTTTTTTTTTTTTTTTATTGCTACTTGACATAGAAAAAATTTTCTTTGGAATAAAACCAAGTTTCTTACTGTAAAATTAAAATTAATACAAATATTTAAGTTTCTTTCTACTCTGGAGCGTTGAATTTAATGGTAAAAATTGGTTTTATCTATATTAAAAGATAAAAAACTTAATTTACTTATTAAATATAACTAATAACTAGAATAACTGAAAGTTATCTCTCTTGTGCTAAAATGTGAGATTTTTCCAAAGATAATGCCTTCTGGATGACCCTAAATTTTAAGTCACCTGCCAGGGGACCCAATAATGCCTTATTGCCAAGTTACAATTCATAAGGTCTAAAAGCTGATGAGCCTATAAAACACAATTATATAAACAGAAGTATGGAATTTGAAATATAGATTTATATTATATATGATTATCATATATTTCTTTCTCCCTTGCCTTTTCTTTCTTTTTTCCCCCTCTTTCTTTCCCTTTCATTCCGTTGAAATATGCGTGTTTAGTGTTAGGGATTCCACACACTCTTTTCCCCTCTCCCTATTCTCTTTTTCTTATTATATTTTCCTTTTTTTTTCCTAATGTGTAGCATATTCTTTTTCTTCCCTTTTTTCACAATCAAAAGGGAATGGTCCATTGTTCATATGAGGTGATGACAAGAAATGACATGGACATACTAGCATATTGATGTATAGATTATTATTAAGCATTACAAATTCATTGATTCTTTATATTAAGTTTTTTTATTTTTTTTATTAAGCTTTACTGATATTTAGTAACAGCAAATAACTCACAAAAAACAGTTTTACATGAAAAATATTTTCATGGGATTAAGAAAAATCATTTAAAGTCCTTAATTATACTTAACAATCAGAATTATGGCAAAGTGGTTTAAACTAGATAATCTAAAAAGACTTAGTTTGTATTAATAGTAATTTGTATTCCCATTTAATATAGATCTACCTTCATAAACTACAGTGATCAAATAATCATTAGTATTCATGATAAAACTTGTTTAATATTTGTTATATATTTGTTCATTCAATCTATAAAGGTAGATTACCACAGTACAAATAACCTAGTGAATAAAAGTGCTGGTTAAGGTGTATCTTAATTATCCAGGAGTTATAGCCAGGTGCAATGACCAATAAGGATGGGTGGCAAGAGAGAGCTATGGAAATCCATGTTGTCTTAAGTTTTTAAGGGCCATCCCTTGACCTTAAAGCAGGTGCATTTGTCCAGTGGAATTGGATCCCTGGTAAAGAGTTCCTCGATAATGAATCCTTTGGTTCCTCTGGTAAAAGAGTTCTCAGTTCCTGGTAAAGAATCCTTCAATAATGAATCCTTTGGTTACTCTGGTAATCGTATAAGTTTCTGAGTATTGGTAAAGGT
The DNA here is from genome assembly GCA_023376005.1 of Doryteuthis pealeii. Lineage (NCBI taxonomy): Eukaryota > Metazoa > Mollusca > Cephalopoda > Myopsida > Loliginidae > Doryteuthis > Doryteuthis pealeii. Next base: position 8,379,958 of record CM042167.1, read on the forward strand.
CCGGCAATCCTAGGTCTGTCTTCAGTGAGCACAGTTGTAATTATGACCAATGTGGGGGGTTTAAGTATTCTATCACCCCCGCCCGCCCTTCGGCTGGGGCATTAGAATGCACCGACTGCACCTCTGCAGAGGGGTAAGACTCCCCCAATGGGGCCACCTGTTGGCCGTGGGTGGCGACCCGTGATGCTTAAGGATAGATCCCAGGTGGATGAGCAGTTCATGACATGCAATACTCCACTTTGGCCCTATCTTGGGCTAGACGGGCGGTCGGAGAGGCCTCCTCTGATCAATTGGCTGGTCACGTCAAGCCCTAGCACCTATATGATTTTCCCAACCCTATTGCCCTTATGGCAAGCCCTAATCCCTTTTTATCATATGGGTGCTAGAAGGCGGTGGCTGCGGGTCTACATGTCCTGGGAATGACGTTAAACTCTATCTGATGGTGAGGTTCCAGTTTTGGAGGTTTGGGGAATGTGGAGCACCCCTTCATCACCATTGCTCTCTGGTCCACTCTGACCCGGAGTGGTAGTACCTGTTAGGGTCCCATCTATGGGTTAAATAGAAAAATGTATTTATAAAAAAAATTGTATTATCCATTAAGAATTGATTTATTTCAAAACTTTATTGGCATTAAATGACCCACTGAGGTTGATATACCGTAAAACAAAACAAACCAAACCAAATCTATCACCCCCGCAGTATTGCTAGTGATTGGTTGCAAGAATAACTCAGGTGACCTTGGCTAGTCTATAAATCTAGGTGAGGAATTAGAGCACACCTTATATCATAGAATATTCCAACATGTTGTCAGTGTAACCTAATGATAATGATGATACCAATATGTAAAAGTTTTGTCACCAGTTTAATTACACTTTAAAACATTTTGATAATTCATACACGGCAAATATTCTTTTAATATTTATAACATTTTTTTCTATTTGTAAGATGATGTTTTATTCACATAGTTTCATGTTTTTATTAATTATTTTCCAGAAAACTGAAAAAGGTTGGTGTGAAGTATTTATAGACCTTGACAATAACCCAACTTCTGCCAGTGACTTCAAGTTTACACTATCAAAATCTCTGACTCCAGCTTTGGTCTGCCTTGATGTAAGTCATTTCTCATAATGATTATTCAAATAAAAACACATTACACTTATAGATCATCTTTGTTTTGCATGGAATATGCTAATTGTTTGATTGAAATTCACAAAGTTGTCTTTATTTGATTGAGCTTATTTCTAAATATTTCTGTCTTTTTTATATTTTTTAAATTTATTTTTTAACTTTTTTTAGATGAAGCATTATTAACCATTATTATTACTAACAGAATCTGTGGATATACCACAGTTTGATAATTTAATTATTATGAAATTTGATATATTTACTTAAGAGCTATTGCTAAATAGTTCAGTATGTAAAAGTATGGTAATCTTGATTTAACTCTCTTGTTCTCTCACTTTTTTGTTTCCTCCTTTTAATCATCAATTCAAACAGATGAGCATTATTTTTTTTTCATTCTCACCCCCTCTCTCTATATTTCTCCTACTCTCTTTCTTTCTTATGTTTTTTCTTTGTAGCATATCCTTTCTATATTCATGATAAAATGAAATCGTCCATTATTTAACTGAGGCAATGACACTCATAAGAAATAAAAATTTGGTGGATAAGCGACACTAGATAATCAGTAATTACATTTTTGCTTTTCCTCATAGATGATTTGGAAGGTCTCATTTTTAACCAGAGGGTGTTGCAAGATGATAACTGATGGAAGATTAAGGAACACCAATATTAATATATGGATTAATTATGACTAGTTTATTTCATTTTTAATTTTAGGTTGATTTTTTATTGCAACTCACTTGATGGTGGAAACCAGGAACAACCAGAGTGAGTTGAAATGAAAAAAGCAAATAAGAAATTAAGATGAAATAAAATATTAGTAAGAATTAATTTCAATCTTTCATTATTGTTTATGCTTTTATATATTTAAAACTTTCTTTTCTCTGTCTACAATTGGATACAATTGTTGGCCTAACAAAATGGTTAAGATTGGAATCTGATAATGTCATGATGTTACATAATTGTTAGTATCCTAGCAATTATGTATAGTTAGTGTAGAAATTAAAATGGCTGTTAGAAATTACGGCTAGCAGTTTTTGAGTACGATATTATGGAAGATTGATTGACACATGTTAAACTCGTGTTGATCCCTTTTCCGGTAGATACCATAAGAATGAGTAGAGAAATGAGAAAGAAGGGCTCTTCCGGTTTTGATTTGAAAGAGTTAGTTCAGTATTGGGCGAGCCATGGAGATAGTAAATAGCACTCAGTGTGCCCCGGTGGAGCCATACTCACTCTGCACAGTTAATCTGGATGGGGATTTCTATATAAAATATAATATAAAGAAAATCTAAGTCTTGGGTTATTTATCCCAAAACTACAAATGACCCAGGTCTTCTGATAGACGAGAAATCCCTAATGGAAGACCAGACCCGAAATCCCCAAGATGAAGTTCCAAACACTAGAAGAAGAACATCTATTTACATAAGATATGAAAGACGCTAGAAGAAATATATAACAATGACAGAAAAACTTGTTTGTGTTTTTAATATTTTGTTTTGAATTTTTATTTTTAGATTGACAAGAATGATCCAAGAGAACACATAGAAGTAAGTTTGGAATCTGGAGCCATTATTGAAAGAATGTCTCAGAGAATTGCAGAAAAGGGAGGCTTTGCTTTAATTACTGACTATGGACACCAAGGAGACAAGACTGATACATTCCGGGTAATTATATAAAAAAATTGATCTAGTTTTTTATATGCTATTTAAAACTGGCTTGTTTAAAGGTTGTCTTTTAAAGCCCTTGAGTCCGATATTAAGTCACATCCTTTTTATAGAATTTATAATTAATCTATACATATATAAAGGGCAGTTGTGTGAATCTGTATGTCTAGAGGAAGCTTCGAAAATAAAACAATTAACGACAAAGTAAATATATATACACATTAAATATCACCAGGGCTTGGTTTTTTAACAAAAATAATAGAGATTTGACTTATATTCGAGAAAATGAAAAATAAAATTTAAATGATAACAGCATGGAATTTTTTTTTTTTTTTCATTTAATATTTTAGATAGTAGACATTAACATTTCTTTTCAGAGTAGCTGGATCAATGCAAGGTCTATTTTTTTTACATAGGGATTTAAGTGGGGCATCTCACGAGGATTCAATTCACGATTCAGTAATAATGAATCTGTGGGACTAACTTTAAAAAAAAAAAAAAAACTCTACCCAGGCGACACCGGGTAGCCACTGCTAGTTCTAATTTAGTATATTTAATTACACTAAAACTTAAATACTTGCACCTGGAGGGTGCATATTTTGCTAGTTAGAATAATAAACAACCAATTGCAATACAGATAAGGAGATGAAAAGTTTATTTACAATTTTGAAATACAAGGGTGAGAAGTTTTGCAATATTTTGATACGCGTGTTGTATAAGCAAAAGTAGAAATCTCCCGATTCACTAATAAAAGATACATACACTCGCCAACAAAACAAACAAAATTGGAAGTGTCCTCTATCGTTACCTAAAACAGAATGACCATTTTAACACATATCTGCGCATGGGCTCCGATCGGGAGTTCCGCTTTGATAGTCAATTCCTGACATTAAATAAAAAAATTGGTAAATAAAATTCGAATATCATCCAATGAAAGTGATTCCCGGGTGAAATGAAAATAACTTCATTTGATCCAACTTTCGGCTGCCACTCTCTATAAAACGAACAGCTTTGAAAGGCACCGGCAGTCAGAGGTTCAGACACCTTCACGAACACAAACCCGACGAGCGCTAGGGGGAAAAAATCACTTTTTATGATATAAAATGGCTGGATACCTAAGAATCAGCAATGATGTACATTTTTCTTGTATTATACAATACAATTTTTAAAATTTTTAAAAGGGATACTAAAAAAAGTTCTTGATCTAAGAAAGAAATTACCTACAACCATAAAACATAAATGCTTTTTCACATATTCACTTGTTCAATATGTGTAGGTTCATTACACTTGGTACCTCATTTCTCTAGTTTCTTTAATAAAATAAAAATTCCAATAAAATTCAGTCAAAATTTAGAAAAACTTATTGTGACTCATTATTTTAGTAATATAGTAAAATTAGCAATAATTTTACTTTTTGAAATTTGGAAATTTATCTTGCAGCAACATGGCTTCTTATTATTGTTAATTGTTAGAAAATGAGAAAACCTTTCCCTGGGTCAATAAGTATAAATATTAAGTTTGGTAACTTTACATCAAACCATTTGACTGTCTATAGAGGACAGACAAACTCTTCTCAATTATTGATATGGATTCCATTGTTTTAAAAGGTTAATTTTGTATTTTCTGCAAGGAGTTGTCAGAATTTGTTTTCATCATTTTTTCCAAACATTTATTCCCTTATTTTTCAGTCACTCCTTGTAACCTTTAATTGATCCTCCAGATTTTTACAAATTCCTGGAGTCAACATCAATCCATGAGATTACTTAATTCCTCTTTTTCTTTTGATGAATTAGTTTTTTTTTCCCCCAAATTGCTGTGATAATTTCTTTTTTCTTTTCTTTAAAAGGGTTTCCACAAACATACAGTTCTTGATAATGTTCTGAGAGAGCCTGGAAGTTCTGATTTAACTGCCGATGTTGATTTCAAGTACTTATCTAAAATGGCTGGCGATCGAGGTAAGTAATTTTTTTATGTTGCATATACCAAGTATAGAGATGAACACAATATGGGAACCAATAATTGGAAAGGCTAGATTAAATTGTCTTTTTAAATTAAATTAATGTAAAAATTAAAATGTTGGAGAGTAACTGATGCCACTTTGAATTTCCAAGATTTAAAAAAATTTTTTTTCTAACTCTGGTTTTGACTGAGGAGTCCAGTGGCTTCAGACCTGGACCTTACAAGCTAACATTGTTGATCCCAGGGGGCCATTCCCCCAGGCAATACCTGCCCCCTTGATTTAAAGGGGCAGGGCTGGGTTTATTGCCCAGTGTCTGCGGCGCCGCCATTGTGGGGGAATGCCAACGGGATCAACGCATTTTTTGCACCTGCCACCCATGAGTCTTGGCTTGTGGGTGGTCTCACATTAATAGGGCCTTGTGCCTAACCTGTACACATGGGGTATGTGGTAAATATTTTTTTTTTTTTAATGGTTGTGATGCTACTTGGATTAATGACATCATTAATTGGATGAAATAATTAATAAGTTCTTCAACGCTTTGTTTGTTCAACAGTCAAACTATTCAAAATGATTTCCCAAGTTGAATCATTGCTATGCCTAAATAGTCAAAGGACATATGAAGAAGGCTACAGTGGAAAAATGTTGTGTTTTTATATATCACGATAAAGATGAGGACAACAGTCCGAAAAATCATATAAATGAAAAATACATATCAAGCCTCATCTCAAGAAGGGGGTTGCACACAGTCCTGAATATGAATAATTTTTAAATAGATCTATTTGACCCATAGATAGAATTCTAACAGGTACTACCATTCCAGGTCAAAGTGGACCTAGGAGTAATGGCAATGAAGTTGTTCTCCACATTCCTCAGATCTCCAGAATTGGAACCTCACCATCAGATACAATTGAGTGTCCATCCAGGATTCCCCTTTTTGTGAGGGTGTCTTACCTCTCTGCACGGGATACAACATATTCTAAGCCCTGCTGACAGGGTGTGTTGATGTTATAATTAACTAGTATATAAGCATATATCACCTGGCTTTCTAAATTAGAGATCTCTTGGAAGTGTTCAGTAAAAGTTGTCTAAAGAACATTTTAAAAGTTAAAATATTTCTCTATGGCTATTCTTGACCTTCTGTTGATTTTTATTAATACAAAACTGTTTGCCAGAGGAAATGGCTTTGTTTGGAACTGTTTTTTTGTTTTCTTCCTATTCTGAAGTATATATTTACCCAACTCCTTCACATGAGCAGGATGTGACACAAGGTCAAATTTTAAGAGAAGTTTAACGAGTTTGAATTCAAAGTTTTCCTTCTCCTAGACCAGGTACCATTCTAAAGTTAAAAACTCCAGTCTTACTATTTACTTAACTGGAGGGAGAATAGTTGAATGTATACCTTTCTCTAAAGGTATTAGTGCTATGTGAAATGCAACCAGACTTGTCCAGGATTTGAATTTGTCTCCATGTCCATAACAATAACAATAACAATTACATCACAGGCATCTCTGATGAAAGGTTTATCTTATTCCAATGATTGGTACTCGAAAGAAAAATACCAAATTAACTTAAAAAGAAAACAACCAAAAAACAAATTACAAATGTTTTGGCTACCATTCTGTTGCACTGATCAATTAGTTATTTGTTTATGCATTTCATGTATGAACTTACATTAAAAATGTGCCAATAAGTTTTTTTTTGTTTTGTTTTTTCTAAATCCTTATTTTAAGGTAAATAACAGTGGAATTAAAAATATTCTTATCAGTTCAAAGATTTCATGACTGGAGTAAATAAACAACAGAGAACACTTGATGAATTAAATTGTGCATCTGTAACCCACCAGATGTTCATTTTTATAATTAACATTTTAAAATTTCTTTTCTTGCAACATAGTTTAGTTTCCAGGTTTTTATTAAATCTTACTGTAATTTACTAAACATTTTTTGTCTGTCGATGAGAAACTAAAATTTTCTGTGGTTACTAAGTCAACAGAGTGACCTGTTGTTGGTATCAGCCAGACAATAAGGGAGTCTATCTTTCACTGGCGCTAGACCAAGGGAATTGTTTTTGGCGTCTGAGATGAAGGGCCACACCTACCATCAGTTCCTCACTTTACTGCACAGATCCCTGTGCTACTCATACACTGAGTTAGCAAGAGCTGGTATTGAACTTGAAACCTTGTGGTTCTGAGTCGGACACTAATTCCAAAACTAAAAGTTTTTAGCAAGGGATCCAATTTAGAAAGTAAATATAACGTTAAATTGTACACTTACTTTTATGTCCATCAAGTTAGCCCAGAGATTTCCAAACTGTGTGGTTCCTGCTACATCATTGGAGTTAAGCAGCTCTGAGCTTGTTTACTTAGTTGGATGACCATCTAAGCATTAGCAGGTACTAGTATCAAATGACCCCAAAAGGGTTGATATGCTGTGGAACAACCAACCAAGCTGTGCGTGGTGGTTGTGGGGAATTCTCATGACGTAGTGGCTAATGTGCTAGACTGTGACAGTATAGTGAGTTAGTTTGAACTCCAGTCACACTATTACGTTTACTTTCAGACTAATACTCTTGGGAAAGGTATAAACTACTTCATATCCCCACCTATGAGTTAAATAGACAAGGATGGCCTTAGCATTAAATAACCCATGAAGGTTGATATGTGATTAAACAACCAAACCAAACTGTGTTGCCAATAATCGCTGTATACTTCGTCTTTCTTTTAACTAAATTTTTATTTGAATTACTTCCTTTAGTATACATTTTGACTTGGTGGACCATATGACCTTTGGGCACCCCTTTTTCGATCTCGATTCATAGGAACATTTTTTCAATTTACACTGTCAAAATCCAGTTATTTGTTGGGGTTAGTCTTAGGGGTTAGTTTTATAAATTAAAAAAAAAAACTTTAAAACTCATCTGTTAACAATTAACCGGATTTTGATGGTATAAATGGAAAAAATGTTCCTATGAATCGAGATCAAAAAAGGGATGCCTAAAGGTCATATGGTCTGATTGGTTAACAAAACTTAAGTAATGTGGTACAGAAAATTATTATTAAAAACTTTGCTGCCACTGCAAACAATTTGGAAAGCTTTGTCTTAGCTAACCTGAATGTTTATCTTTTTGTTTAACTGCATAAAGTAGACATTTAATTGAAAATGTCTTAGCCAGAAACCAAAGTTATCACCTTTATTCCAGTCACAGTGAAATCAAAACTTAAAAATATTATGTTCGAATTTGTAAAAGAAGCAATGGCCACCAGAGATTGTGGGAATAAATATTAACCTTTCTATTACTTTATTGCTCCTTATAAACCAAAGTCTGTTGTTATGCTGGTGTTTATTGCTGTAATAAAAACTGGGACAGATAAATTTATGGTCACTTTATGTAATTTAAAATCTAACCTGTAAGGTGAGTTTTAAATTAGTATTAATAAATGTACTCTTCACATTGCTGCTCCTGCTGCTACTGGAATTAGCTATAAGTTTGCTTCAGCTGTTGTCATGTTTTGGAAAAAGAGTAATTTAAAGTTAAATAAATCATTGTGTAAAAAGTTAATCTGCTCTCGACTAGATTAGGGAAATTAATTTTAATAGAATCTAGCGACTGGAAGAAAATATTTAGAAATTGAATTTTTTTAATGAAAATTATTTTTTTCAGTAGTTCTTGGAAAGGTGGAATACTTAAGAGTAATTGTGTTCTGAGTATGACATTAAATTGCATCTGATGGTATGTCTCCTGGATTGGTTGGCATACCAAGAGCCCAGTTGGATTCATACCTTTCCCAGGAGTGTTAGTATTATAGGAAATGCAAATAGATTTGTTGAGGGTTTGAACTCAGGTAGCTGAGTCCACTTCCTATATATATATATATAATATATATATATATATGACCTACATGAATCAGATAGTGTCTGACTCATGTAGGTCCTTATAATTATGGTCCACTTAGCATATTGAGCACTTTTTTACATATATAAACTTACTAAATTCCTTTTGGTTTTTTTTTTTTTTTTTTTTTTTTTCTTTCTTTCTTTTGGCCACTACATACATGTGTACTGATGATTATTTTCAGAAAGTATGGATGTGTTCTTTTAAAAAAAATTTTCCCCAGATATCCATTTGAAATTTTTTTTTATTTTGAAAAAGTTATTTTTTTTCACAGAACTAGAGTTTAGAAAAATATATATATATATATATATTATATATATATATATATATATATATATATACTTGCACACATGGACATATTACCAATTTTATATGTAAAGTAAATTGATTTATTTGCAAAAACATAAATGGTGATTCAATAGGTCACTGAATTATTCTAATATTTTCATAATCTAGATTCAGCAAAGAATGTAAATTTCAATTTTTGAGCAGCTGAGAAGTTTTATTCCAAATACAATGCTACTTTAACTCTTAACATCCTATACCGCCTCATTCCACCTGACCGGAAGTCTCATTCGTTTTCCTAATCTGCCCCAAATGATAGCCTTTGTTTAAATGTAATATTAAACATATTTAGAAGTCTTTGATTTAAGGGAAATAACAGGTAACTTTAGACGCAAAGGTAATTTTTTTATATATCTTTATAGGAATGCTCTGGACTTAGAAAATTCTCAACAGGATGTTAAGAGTTAACTTACAAGTTTAATTCCTTCTGCTCATAACTCTATTTCTTTGTATATCAAATCAATTTTCCCTATTGAAATAAATTGAGATGCCATTAATTCGTTCCAACTCTCCTAAAAACACCCTAATTTTTTTTTTTTTTTTTTTAAATAAGAAAAATATCACTGTATTGTATAAACATAATAGAATGTAATGAATTATGTACTTTAATATGTTTTAATATTTACTTTTTGTAAATAATATTTTTCTTTTCGTCATAAATTTGGAAACAAACTTTTTTGTGAACTTAGTAACATAAGCGTATCTTAAGCTTGTTCGTACCTCAAATTTTAGCTGTCAACATAAAGCAAAAAAATCATCAGTTGGTGCATGTATAAGTCAAGGTACCACTGTGTTTACTGAAATTCATTGTCACAGACACATTTAAAAGAAGGAAAACTAATTTCATAGTAGGCAAAGAACTGCATCTCAAATATTTGAAAATAAAGCTTTTGGTGTTTGTAGAATTGGTTCCAGTTTTAAGCTTAGGTGTCTACCATATTTTGATAAGTAACTTTCTTAATACTTTTTTTGTAGTTATTTTATTTATTTATTTTCTGTAAGTGATGATGTGTCACTTACTCCCATCAATCATCTGTATAAGACATGTTTATTTGTATGTGTAAGAGGAAAAATCCTTATCACCAGTCTCTACATTCATTGTGTGTGTGTGTGTGTGTATATGTGTGTGTGTGTGTATATATATATATATAGACACACACACAGACAAGTATAAATTAATAGACAAATGAGCTAAAATAAATTTTTTTTCTGTCTGATTAGTAAAGAAATTGATTGAAAGAAACCAACTCCTAGATATAAAGATAAGACAATTTATGGTGAATGTTTTTGTATTCTGAAATAGGATATCTTGGCCCTTTTATATTCAATTTGAAACAAAAGTTTTTTCATAGGGACAATTTTTTTTTTCAAATTGGGTAATGTAGAGCCCCACTTCATCACCATTGCTTCCAGGTCCACTCTGACCTGGAGGGGTAGTACCTGTTGGGATCTCATTTATAGGTTAAATAGAACAAAATGTGTTTAAAACTGATTGAGTATCCATTAAGAAAGAAAATAAAAATATCTTAGGCATAAAATGACCCAATGGGTTGACATGCCATAAAACCCAACCCAACCAACCAGTGATCCCAAATGACTTATTTTATGAACTTGAGGTCACTCAGGCTAAAAATGGGATCCCTAAGATTTTCCACATGGCACTTGGATAGACACATACTGTGACAATGCCTGTTCTTAGCCGATGCATTCCCTTGCTTTATTCATTGTATTGTATGTAATGCCAATCATTCAACATTAGACCCCATCGTTGCGTACAGTTAAAGTTGCACACAAGTCTGAGACTGGGTCATAAAGGAAAATAAAATGAACAAAGAAACAAGACAGGGCAAACTTTTAAGACACTCAGCACAACTGCTTGAACTGCTATCCAGCCTGGCTAAAAGTCTTCTCCTGACTGACACTAACCTCCAACTGTAACTGACTGACTGACACTTTAGCTCTCAGTATTCATAACAAACAGTATATATGCAGAGGGCATCCCCTCCTTTTAACTTCAGGATAGAACTCCCATAAAATAAACCATAACTTCTGCTTAAGGACAGAATTCTGGTTTATGAGCAGTCCATGACCTGCAACACCCTACTTTGGCCCTTACTTAGACTAGACAGGCGATCAGAGGGGCCTCCCATGGTCAATCGGCTGATCATGTCAAACTCTAGCACCTATATGATTGTCCTGACCTATTGTCTTATGGCAAGCCCCAACCATTTTTATCATATGGGTGCTAGAAGGTGACTGGGGGTCTTCATGTCTTGGGTATGTTACTCTAACTGATGGTGAGGTTCCAGTTCTGGAGGTCTGGGGAATGTGGAGCACCTCTTCATCACCATTGCTCCCAGTTCCACTCTGACCTGGAGTGGTAGTACCTGTTAGGGCTCCATCTATGGGTAAAATAGAAAATTTAACAAAAAAATTGAGTTAAAAAATTCTTCCAAACTATTGCTATGAATCTTTCAAAACTTTGCAGGCATTAAATGACCCACTGTGTTTGATATGCCATAAAACAAACAAACCATAACTTTGGATTTCAGACTTTCTGTCACCGAGGGTATTTAGAATAAGACATTCATTTTTAGCCCCTTTCAAGTTATGGATTCAGGTTTTTTAGGGTTTTTCTTAAGCTTTTGACCAAGAAGCACTTTAGATTCTAACCATGTTATAATCCAGCTCATACATATATATGCACATATATTCAGCTAAGTTTTGCTAATGCTAAGTTTGCATATACATACACACTTGTCACAACACACAAAAACACAAACTTCAGTATAGTAGTAGGTATTTATCCAACCCGTTTGCCATGAGTAGGATATGACTCAATGTCGCAAGTATAGGTCATTCAGTGAGGATCACACTCACTATTCAATTTGAAATAATAGCTTGTTAACCATTATACTAAGATAGGATACCCGGACATCAGTATAGTTGTATAGATTTATTGGATCAGGTATCTAATAAAGTTTATATAAAGTTTTATAATTTTAAAAGAATTACAATATTAGTCTATCATTAGTGCAAAATTAATTTTTCACATATGCTAACAGCAACAACATGAAATAACTAATTTTTTTTTATTAAAATCAAAAACTATTTTAGTATAAAAATGTCTTTGGTTTGTAAATAAACACAAACTTAAAAAAAAATCTTACAGTGAAATTCTAATGTCAAAAAAATCGTGTTGCTTTTATTTACAAACAACTGGAAGTTTGTGGGGAAAAGCAAAAACTGTCCTTTTCCAAACTGCTCTCAGCTGGGGTGCTTATTAGATACCTGATCCGATTTATTTAGGGAAAAAAAAAAATGTTTGATCATATGAAACATCAGTTGTAAAGATATAAATTGTTTCTAATTTCACAAGCATGGCATTTTTACTTTCTGGATCAATACTAATGTAAGCAAACAAACTAAAAGTGCTACAGATACTTTCTTGTAAATTTACATAAATTTTATAGACATTGCAGCTGTGCTGCTTATCTTATATAACAAGTTCAGGTAATAGTAATAATTTTGTTCCATGTTGAATACATTACTCTTGAGTCCAATCTTTGCTGTTAGAGAAATAGAAAGGCTGTTAAGTGGATTAATATCATCTTAAGACTAACAATGAAATCAATTTAGTTCTTACATATGTCCAGTCTTTGTGTTAGAGAAATAGAAAGGCTACTTATGTAAAAGTGGATTAATATCTTAAAACTAACAATGAAATCAATTTACTATTATGATACTCTTACATCTACTAGATTATTTTAAGCTTATAAATAGTAGGTAATTATCCAACCTGTTTGCTATAGTTAGGATGTGACACAAAGCCACAAGTATGGAGCATCCAGTAAGGATCAAACTCACCATTCAGTAGTAATGGATCTTCATGACTAACTTGCTAGTACACCACCCCATTAAGCAAGCCCCGACACTAACTTTTTTCATGACCGTCCCGAACAAAAATTATCAACCATCCTGAATGGGGTTTGGACTGCCCTGAAATCAAAATATTTTTGTTTAATTCATTAGCATCATCTATACTTGTCAGTCATCAGTAGCATAATAACATGTAATAAAACATTAAGAAAAGCTGAAGCAGTGATAATTCTGGATATTTGGACACAAAATCCATTTCCTTGTGTGTTTTGAGCTAAAAAAAATACTTTTTTACTTTAAGTTACCCTGAGAAGGGTTAGTAGTACATAATTTGGTCCTTTTAAACTATCTCCCTACACCATTATTCATTACATGGCTTTGAGAATAGACCTGCGGTGCTGTAGTCTCATTTTGGGGTTAGCATTCGGGCAATCACTGGACAGCCATTATTGGAATGTAGTACAAACTTTTAGGAAAAAATTTTACTGTCCCTAGCAAACTGTCCCGGATGATGTATTGATCGTCCCGGATGTAATTTTTATCGTCCCCGGGATGACGGGACAGTGTTAGTGTTGAGCCCAGTATTTACAAGTATTTTGGTTTAGCTCAGTCAATAGAGCTTCCTCTTAGGAACCATTAGGTTCTGGGTTTATTACTGCCCCTCGCCAACTCTGCACATGAGAGCACAGCTTAGATCTGGTAGTAAAGTGGGGAATTGATGTAGCATTATGGCCTTCACTAACTCAGCACATGAGTAGCATAGCTTAGATCTGGGGTGGGGAAGTGGGGAGCTGGTGTGGCATTCCACCTCAGATACTAAAGTCTCCCTGGTCTAGCACTAGTGAAAAGGGGATAGACTCCCTCACTGTCCGGCTGATGCTGACAATAGACCACTCCATCAACTTTAGTTTTTTAACTTAATAAACTCAGCTTACCACTAAGGTTATTGCTATTAAAGTTTACAATTACATCTGCTATCAAATTTTGTGTATGTTTTAAATTTGGCTGAATTGTACCTTAGAACTTATATAAGATTTATCATGATAACTTGAATTTAATAGCTAAACAATCCGAATCTGCTAGATGACTTCTGAACCTGTTGGGTTCTTGTTATAACAATGATCCATGATGATATTGATGCTTCTATTTAGGATTTTATTTAGGCTAGTTATCTCTATTATATAGAGAATTTGGAGGATAAAAATATATTACTTCAGTAAAAAATTGTAAATTATTGAATTAAAAATTTCCGACCTTATTGTTACTCAGGTGAAAAAAGAAAATTATTTTCCTGATCTGCCAACAGGCCAGATTAACACAAGGTTTATTTACGTGGGGATTTTTATGGGGCCTCCAGTAAAAAAAAAAAAAATTAAAGATTTTTCAATACCCATCAGAAATGGAAAAAAACATGTTTTCGGCATAAAATTACCTTAAAAGGGTTGACATGCCATAAAATCCAACCTACCAACTTTGTTTCTTTCATTCTGTTTTTCCTTCCTTCTATCTTTCTTTCCTTCTCTTCATCAGATTCTTCTTTCTATTTGTCTCCACATTTATTCTTTCTTTTCTATTTTGTTTCTGTTCATTCTGTCTTCCTTTCCATTGGTCTCTCTTTTCTTTCAACAATCCTCCTTTTTCTCTCCATAGTATGGCTATTGTTATAAATGTTATCTAACATACTAATTGTTTTGTAGTTGCAAGTAAAAAAAGAAAGGAGGAACTAATCTATGATTATTTATCTTTCTTGAGGAATATGTTCATTATTGAGGAATCCAGACATCAACCCCACACTATTATTATTAAGTTGCCAATTACCCCAGTTTTATTCATTCTTTTAGTACATATTAAGGATACCCTGATTCACTCTATATAGCTACATTCCAGTATTTCAGCTTATTTGTAAGCACAAACACAATGAGAATTCTAGTTATTTGTGTAAATTCTTGAGATGAGATGTATTATTTAGATTTTTCAAACTGTTGTCCTCATCTTTATTGTTATATACACAATTTAAAGGCTTTTTATTATGACATTAAGGCTACAAAACAAAACAAAAAAACCTGAAGAAGGCTGGAAGGCACATCAACCAAAATGTTGTGTATATAACAAAGATGAGGACAACAGTCTGAAAAATCTAAATAATACAGAGAATTTTAGTTATACAGATTTTCTATAAAAGTTGTGTTATGGTTAGCAAGCTAGATAAACAGACCATTGTTAGTGAATTTGATTCTCCCTGGGTGCCCTAATACTTATAGCCTTGTGCCACAACTAACTAAGCTTAATAAATATTTTAACAAAATAAGAACATCTACATCTGTGTTTTAATAATATTAGTTTAAAAAAATAATAATGCAGTTTTCTTTTTTTCAAATGAAAAACTCTTGTTTATAGAATTTATAATTCATTGTAGATAAATTATTAAATAAAGAAAAAGTACTCTATAATTAGCATTTAAGGGTTATCTCCCTTGAAAAATTGAAGTGAGTATAAATGTAAATCCCTACACTATTATCAATTATAAATTTGATTGGAAATTACTTTATCCTCCAAATTGTAACATTTTTAATGTTATTTGTGGTAATAAAAAAATCTTGCCACAATGTGACATTTTTTTTCTTTTTTATGGTAACATACAAAACATCAATTATTATAAATTTACATAAAAATATTTCAAAAATTGAAAAAAAAAAAAATTAAATTTTATTTAACCTTTTTTGCTGTTGAACATTAGTATTTCTGATAGCAATGCTATATTCAAAGTTATGAAATTAATTTTTTTTTTCTTATATTTGTCCTTGCAGTTGATGATAATTTCTCCTTTCTTTTAGAAATATGAACAGGCTAATATAGGGTTTACTCAGTTAAATATAAGAAAATTCCATGTATTTAGTTATTCCTTTAAAATGAATACAATAGCTGAAGTTTTTAAAAGAAGAAATGAAGGAACATTTTTTTTCAAAGTTTTTTTTTCCTATTTCAGTGAATATACACGGACCAATTAGCCAGTCTGAATTTCTTAATAACATGGGAATTGCAATCAGATTACAGGTAAGTACAGATATTTTAATATTTTAATAGCATTTTATTTTTTGGCAATAGAAGACTGTTAATGTCTTTAATTCTATTCTCTGTTAATATAGGGAAAAACATCTTTATTTTCTTTATTCAAATTTTTTTTCTTCAAAAAGTTAAATTTTTATATTGTTTTTATAAATCTTTTCTTAAATTATTATTCTAATTTGTTGGACATAAATGACCATACAAATTAATTTTAATTTTAAAAAAGCGTTTAAACCTTTTGGTGCAGCAGATTTGACGACAAATTTAATGGGTGAAATAGCACTTTTGATCATAAAATAAAAAAAAGCTTGCAAATAAAAATATTTATTGGAGTATTACAATTGTAATACTACAATACACTATTGGGGTGGGGTTGGAGGATATACCGAACAAGTGTGTTTTTAAGAGAATTTTTAATTCACTGATACTTCTAAAAACAAGTTTTATTAAACTTTTAGAAGTAATGAAGTTTTTTTTCCTTTTTTAAATTTTAATGCCGGGTTATATAAAAGAAGCACTTTCAGAGAGAAGGGGATATATCAAACAAGATCTTAAATTTTAAAGTAATGTGGACTAAAGTTACATCTTGCCCTCACATTAAATATATTTAGATGACATTTTGTCCTTTTTTAGAGAAATAAAATTATACCAAAAATATAAATGTAAACCTGATTAATACCATACAAAAGTAAACCCCTCAACATGATCCCTGATGATGCTAACATATTGTTAAAACTGTTAACTACAAAAGTGTAAATATAGATGTACAATGTATATTATTTCCTAACATCTAGGCAGAAAATAACCCCAGATGGGTTGATACGCCATTAAAATTCATCAACCAACCAACCTGCTTCTTCATTAGAAATTATTTGTAAACACTTGCAAGTCAAAAGTTTCTTTCATTCATTGTTGAAGCCAATTCCTTGGCATTCATAAGCTTTTCAGTCTTGAAATGTAAACATTCATGAAATGAATATTGCCTGATGATGGCTTAAGGCTAAACCAGTCAGAATTAACAAATTTATTAAAAATATTTAATATTTATTTATCTATTCTTTCATTCATACTATAAATATGTTTATATAATGGAAAATGGAAATAAATCTGATAGTATGTAAATGTATAAAATATAAAAAAAACAAGGTATTCAGAGGATGATTTTATTATAGTTAGCCCTATTAAACTATCATAATGTTGGCTACTACAGCCAACATTATGATAGTTTAATAGGGCCGGTTTAGCTCAGTCAGTATACTGTTCATCTAGGAAGCACGAGGTTCTTGGTTCGATACCGGCCCTCACCAACTCAGTGCATGAGTAGCACAGGGATCTGTGCAGTAAAGTGAGGAGTTGATAGTAAGTGTGGTGTTCCACCTCAGATGCAAAAACAATCTCCTTGGTCTAGCGCTAGTGAAAAGTGGATAGACTCCCTTGCTGTCTGGCTGATACCGACATGAAGCCACCCCGACGATTAGTATACAAACTAGAATGTTTTAATGTTGACTAATACTTCTAACTATAATAAAATCATCATCTGAATATATTGCTTTTTCATATTTTATATATTTACATATATAGCACAGCTTGGATCTGTGTGGTAAAATGGGGAGCTGATGGTGAGTGTGGCACTTGACCTCAGATGCAAAAGCAATTTCCTTGGTCTAGCATTAGTGAAAATGGAATAGACTTCCTCACTGTCTGGCTGATACTGACAATAGGCCACTCTGCTGACTTTACTATATATATATATATATATATGACTCACCAGGGAATAAAATATCGAGTTAATTGCAATATGGATGGTTGATACAAATATTAATTGCAGGAAAAAAAATGGGTATATGTAACAAAGAATCACTTCCGCAATTATTCACTTCTGCGATTTCCTGTAATTAATCAATATCTTCATAGCAATTAACCCTAAAGATCCTTTATGGTGAAACTTGAGTAGGTTATTTCTATATACACCTTAATACTATATATGTATAATCTATTTTATGTATGAGTAGGTTTTTGTCTCTTAAAACTTTTATAAAAAGATATTAGATAATTTAAAAATCCATATATAATGTATAGGACAATTATAATTTTATTGTTTAGATTTTCTTCTGATCATTTTTTTTTTTTTTTGTGCAGGTTCTCCTCCAGAAAGTACAAAAGCCAGCACAGAAAGATTTGGTATCAGGCTACAAAAATGTTGACCGAAGCAGCTCAAATGGACATAGATACAATTTTTATCTTTCATGCCAAAAGACAAAGAACCAGGATACAAACCAGCTGGGTTTGTCAATCTAAAGATGTAGTGTCTCACCGTAAAAATCAAGCAAAGAAATGTGTTGTCATTTGCACAGTGATAAACATACTAAAAAGCTACCCTTAAAAAAAAAATCAAAAGAACATAATTTATCGCACTGTTGAACTGATTTATATCACTTAAACATTTTGTCTTAATATCTGACAAATTGAAAGCAATAGTAAAAATACTACTTGCAAAAAGATGTGAGTTAAGTAACTAAGCTTTAAAATGTTTTGCATTCCATATTTCTTTCTTAATTATAGAAGGGGAAGATGTGAAAATCAATTTTCTGGAGTCATTTTTTGTTTAATTCTGTACGAGTTTCATCAAATAGTGATTTTTAAAAAAATTTTATAATGATCAGCGCTCCTAATTACATTGCCGTGACAACTTCATAGGCAGTTGTAATGTTCTTCAATTTTTTACCTGAAATAAAAACTCTTTCCTATTCATTATCTGATGAAGCTCGTACAGAGTGAAACGTCCTAATAAATATATAAACACTCCACCAAATTGATCTTCATGTTTTTATTTCTCTTTCATTCTGTTGTATATTTTATCTATCTATATAATTCTTATTTGTGTCACCTTTGATCATTGAAATTTGCAATGTATATGTTTGTTCCCGTTAACTTTTAAAATTTTTATAATAGATTATTTCTTATAAAAAT